>JAJIBD010002773.1:0-232546 GCA_021461705.1 Cryptotis parvus
CTGTATATCTTTTCTCCTCTTTATCTCTCCCTCCCGCCTACCTTTCCTACACATCATAGAATGCTGTACATTAAAGGACATAACTGTTCCACTAGTTTGATAGACTGTGTGGCCACTTGTGGCCGGTGACTTGGGGGCCTCATGGTCAGCTGAGCTAGGGGGAAAACTGAGTGCCAGTTCTCCCAGCAGTGTCTGAGGCTCTGCATGCTATGGCTGGTCACCCCAGGGCAACTCCTGGGTGGGGTCACCCGGCTCTGGGACAAAATGGAGAGGGGAAAGGGTGATCCCAGATCCATCTGACGAATTCCTTGTGATTCCCACTTCTGGGAGCTGCCTACCTGGGCTCAAACTCATTTTGCTCTGTTAATCTGGTCTTGAAGTCAGTGCTGCAGGACCAGATTTTCTGAGGTGGATGAAAAGGGCAGAAGGTACCTAGAGGCAGGGGTGATGGCACACACTGGCTTTAGAGGTGGTGGGTGTGGGGTAATATCGTGGCGTGCCTGAAACAGTGCTATTAATAGGTCTGTACAACACAGAGTCTAAAGTTTTTTAAGATACTGTTTTTATAATCAAGGTAATTGTGTATAGAATACACCGAAGATCAAGAAATTAGGGTAGTATATTTTATCCCAGCAAGTCATAGAGAGACATGAGTGCCCATAGCACTAATGGGAAAAGCAAAGAGCACCTGGCAGGACAGGGACAAGAGTCAGGTGGCAGGAGCCTCCAGCAGTGACCCCCAGCTGCCACAGGTGTTGGAGACTCTAGGGAAGTTTGGGATGGAGGAGCGAGTAAGTCTTTAGTACATTGAAGGTGGAGGTGACCTCTGGATGGCTATGTGTGGCAGGTTGTCATGGGCTGGGCTCAGGTTGGGGGTGAAAAGTGAATTCAGGTGTGGAAGTGAGGGGGGCATCGTGGTGTCCAGTCCTACAGGTGCTGCCACCTCCATGAATTTTTTCTCCTTGGGAACCAACGTAAGTTGGGTTCCTTTGTAACTATTCATTGTCTCTTGGGTTTGCTTGGCATGCTCTTAAAATGTGTCTCCTCACACGTGCTGGCAACCCAGGTTAGCTGCCATGAGTGTCACAAGGAATCTTTCCTGAGCTATAAACCACATGTGTGCCCTCACACCAGTCTATCTTTTGATAGACCTTCAGGAAAACCCTCTCAAAGCCCATCAGCAGCATCAGACTTGCCCTTTTTTCCTGCTCCCACTTGGGAGTCGACACAGTCGGGACAGTCAATGGTCAGTAATTCCTGTCCCAGTGCCCCCGTTTCCACCAGACACCACCAAGTTTGTTTCCTTGGAGCCTAGTCTCTCAATGTCTTATCTCATAGTCCAGCTATAGGCTTTCACGGTGCTGGGGATCGAACCCAGGGCCCCCCCACATGCAAGGCTCCTGCCATCACCCCTGCGCCAACCCCTCTACTTCCACCCAAGTAAGATTCCTGAAGGAGATCTGGGAAGCTCCTGAGAAGGAAGTCCACTTCCTTCCCCACCAGCCATTCCCTTACGTGTCTAGATTCTTCTCTTCTGATGAGCTATTTTATTATTGATAAGTGTTAAATTGCCTCGTGTATTACTCCCTTTCATAATGAAGTCATTCCATGCCTGGGATCAGAGTACAGAACTGTCTTTGAAATTCTCCGAGAGCCAAGCAGAGAGCTTTGAACACAGTGGGCACTTAATAAATTCTTGATGGTGATGTTCCAGTTAGCGTTGTCGGTCTTGAACTCTCTGATGGGCCAAAGGACCATCTGTGCTCACTCAACCATGCCAGGCGAGAATCGGGAGTGCAGCCTGGTCTGGGGTGGAGGGATCTGAGGCATGTAGTTACAACCCTGGGTTTGTCAGCAGGTCCACGGGCAGCTTCTGGGATGCAAGTTGATGGGGCAAGTAGCCTGAGTGGGAAGGAAGTGACGTTTACCTGGGAGTGTCCAAGACTGGTTTGAGTCTGAGGACACAGTGACTCAGGGACACCCCACCCTGATACTAGTTTCTCCTTGGTGACATGAGCGGGGAAACAGGTCACAATGCTCTCTGACATCCTACCAGCTCTCACGCATCCAGGCCACCCCTGTGGAGACAGCTTTCACTGGGCTTTTGTTTGGGTGCTGAGGTGACTATTGGGTTAGGGGGTGGCTGTTTCACATTTGAGCATGGCAGGCTTGATTCAATAGGCCACCTGATGCTAGCAATGAATTTACAAGTTTATCCTAAAATAGGGCATGGAGGGGTGTATCCACGGGCTGTAAGAATCACTGCAGAGAGGGCCGGAGGTGATAGCCCAGCGGGTAGGGCGTTTGCCTTGCACGCGCCGGCCCATGCCGGCCTGGGTTCGATCCCGGCATCCCATATGGTCCCCTCGAGCATCGCCAGGAGTGATTCCTGAGTGCAGAGCCAGGAGTAACCCCTGAGCATCGCCGGGTGTGACCCAAAAAAGCAAAAAAAAAAAAAAACAAACAAACAAAAAAAAAAAAAAAAAAAAAAAGAATCACTGCAGAGAATTAAATGAGCAAAATGCTTGGCTATTTACAAAGTGTCCAGGGGACTGAAATGGTGGTGTGACATGTTTATGAGCGGTAGAGAAGATTGGTGGTAAGCGTGAGCTAATGAAATCGACCTTTCTTCTCTCTCTCTCTCCTCTCTCTTTCTCTCTCTCTCTCTCTCTCTTTCTCTCTCCCTCTCCCCGCACCCCACCACCACTTTATAGAGGCCCCCGCTAATCCTCAGCTTCCCACTGTGGAAATAAGTCTTCAAGGCAGATCTTCAGAGGAGCGTGGAGGAATGAGGGTAGCCATTAATCCTTTTCTTAAGTGGAAGGACAATAAATTTGCAGTTATAGATGGGAGAAGGCCATTGATGACCAGGCTCCTCTCTCCTGGTCTTTACTTCCTATTGAGGGCTAGCATTCAAACACACTGAGGTTTGACACAGGAGAATGAACTCCTGAAAAATGAAAGTTCATAAGGAATATGTTTACTGAGCAGGCCTGCCTGATAGTTAAAAAAAAAAAAAAAGAAATTCTGGGGATGAGAGAGATAGTTCAGGGGTTAACTCGATGGCTTGGTATGTTGTTGACTTGGGTTTGATTCCCGCACCACCTATGATCTCCTGAGCTCCTCCAGGACAGATCCCTGAGCACAACCAGAAGTAGCCCCTGAGCACTGCTCCCCCTGTGTGGCCCGACCCCACCGCACTACCACCCCTACACATGCACTCACACAGTTTTTTTTAAAGGGCACCATGATGGTATTCTTAGCTGTCTTGCAGTCTAATTGCTTTGGCCCAGAACTGCAGTCTTTGGTCATGCTATTCATTTTCTCCCCCACAAACTCCTCCATGAACATAAGAGAAGTAACATGTGCTGTTTGTAACATACCCATAGACACATCCACATATCACTTACCTGGCCTGGTCACAGCCCAGGACTGGCCCGGGGACGACCTTAGCGTGATGTATGTGTTCAGGGACTTGCAAGAGAATGAGGGCGGTGGCCACACTGGAGTGTGTTACCCTGTGATTCTCAGAAAGGCCCAGGACAGGCACGCCTGTGAGACCAGAAGTACATAGTCTCATGAATGTACATATAGGGGGTGGGTGAAGGATGGAGGGAGGTGACCCCACTTCTTGCTGCTGCCCTGAGGTGTCGGAAGCCACACTCTGGAATTCTCTTTAGCCAAATTGATTGTCAGACTTTGTATCCCTCCCTCTTAGCAGAGAGTCACCCCCACCTCCCTGGCTGCCTCCTCTGAGCTTCTGGCTTTCACTGGAAAGTTCTCTCCTCTTTTCATCCCTCTTTCCTCCTTAGAGGACAGCTTCTTGGAGATACTGCTCAGGGTAAGCAGAGACCCCAGTCGAAAGACATCATTATTCTGTTTTTCTTGGGAAGAAACACTGGCCACACCCGCTGATACTCAGCGTCTGTTCCTGGCTCTCTGCTCAGGGTGACTACTGGTACTTGCTCCAGGTACTGTTTGTGGTACTGGAGATTTGAACCAGGGTCAGTCATGTGAAAAGATAAGTACCTTACGTCCTCCACTAACTCTCTAGCCCTCAGCTTTGGTGTTCATGCTCAAGAAAAAGCCCAGACAGTTCTAGTTAGAGAAAGGCAGTTCGGAAATCTCTACTAAAGATGAAAGTCAGTGAGCAAAGGAAAATGACAACCTCCAACAGTTCTCAGAACTCAGGGATTAATCAAGAGACTCAGCAAACTGTAGCACAAGGTCAGAAGTATGACAAGGTCTCTGGGTTGATGGCACCGTCATCCTCAGGATTGCAGGGGACACAAAGGGTCAGACGTCCTTCAGCCCTGGTTTTGTGCTCTATGGTGGTCCTCACTGAAAGCCCAGGGCTCAGCTGCATAAGGGCTTGCCACCCGAGAGCCTCTCTGTGCTCTCACCTGCCCTAAAGACCATTCCTCAAGTTCATCTGTCTCTACCTTCATCTGGCAAGAAGAAAAATGTTCCTCAGTCAAAGCTGTGTAGTGAACTGTCCCGAGTGAGTCAGGAGAGATGGGTCCACATGTTACAGAACACATAAATAATAGACTCTGGATTGCATTAGGACTGAGGCTTTCTTGTTGATTTTACATGTTACACTTGGGACCGTTGAAAGCATACAGATGGATTTGGTTTGGGTGCCAGCTGGCTCACATTCCAAACTGTGTTTGGACCAGTGCTTGTCACCTTGGGAAAAGTGTGTCATGGATCCCATTGAGATGCCCCCCAACCCCCGTGGTTAGCCCAGGCACGGAGGCTGAGAGGCTGAGAGTCTGCAGGGATGCAGGTTCCAGGAGACACCCCCGCGAGGCCAGACCCTCCGTCCCTCTCAGATGGTAAAGCACCTCGTGGAAGATTCCATCTCTGCTCTCGGGCTCTGCTGGCTTCTGTGTAACCTGAGTGGTCAGAGAGCCTCTACAAGGGAGCCTTGTACATAAGTGCTCATGGACTCTGAAGTTCATCCACAGAGTGGAAGCGCCCATGTTCTCTGTGACAGACAGCACACGCGAGGTTGCTCCAGTGGTGCTTGAGAGGGGACCATTCCAGGCTGCTCAAGCGGCTTCTCTCAGTGTGGCAGCATAGTCTCTGTCCCCAGACATGGTTCTTCCTTCTGCCCCTGTCCTCAGTACCTCTGGGACATCTGGGAGACCTCAGAAGAATCATAAAACTCTTGAGAACAGTCGCCATCTTACTCTTCATGGCGCACATGTCCTTTTTGATAGTTCTCACACACTGGCTCACCATCCACAAAAAAGTTATCACCACTGAATGTATGAGACTCCTGGATCATGTAAGGTAGCAGGATGTATAAATGTTGTTTTTATAAATAATCGATTTTATTTCTGTTTTAGTGTTCTGTGAAGTATTTTCACTGCTCTGCAAATTTAAAAAGGTTGAAAATCTCTTTCCTGAGCCATCCCTAGGTGCCGCCCCCACCCCACCCCCACCATTGACATGATGGCTCTACTCTCCTCTGACTGGAATTTTGAGAACTTGTTTGGAGGTTCTAGCAGGTGCAGCTACTCGGATACCCTCGACCAAAGACCGGTCCATCTCTATTCGCAGAAGGCCACGCCCTGTTCAACCGAGCATGCAGCTTCAGGAGGGGACACACATGTAGCGGTGAGGGAGGAAGGAAGTGGCACTACATGTCACTACTACACATGTAGTGGTGATACTCGCCTAGCCAGCCAGATCAGCCAAATCAACCCTGGCGATCAATGGGGTGACAGATGTCGCAGCCAGATCACCCTCACATCCTGACTGGACTTTTTGGTCAGGAATCGCGTAGAGTCAGCATCTGGATTCCCTGTGCCCAGCAGATCCCAGAGCACATGCTCTGTCTTCAGGTAGAGACGTGTTAGTTCCTCCAGAGTCTGAGGTGAAGATATCACTCCACCCCCTCACTTTCCCTGGGCTTATTCTGTACCCATGCACCCACCAGTCCCCCGCCCCCATTTAGAGTCCCAGAGACTGCACCTCCATGAAGCTAGTAGTGCAAGGGCTACAGAGCTGCCCAGAGCCTTCTCGATTCCAGACCAGCACCCAGCCATGATGCAGAACTGCCTTAACCACCAAACCAACATGCCCCTGACTTCACAGGGCAGCCTGGAACAGCCAGTGTTGAGAATGGCAAACAGCAGCAGTTTGGCCTAGTCTTTGCTCTCAGAGTAAGCCCTGAGCAGGGGTGTCAGGCCTAGAGCTGGACGCCATGAGAACTTGAGTGGATTAGCCTCAGATGGGAAAATAACCCCTGGGTTTTTCCTCTTCTAAAAAATATCATGAAATTAAATATGTAATAGTGAGTTGGATTTTTTCCATGCCTTGCAGTTATTCCAAGGATCATGTGTTTCGGTGTTTCGCTTTGTAATTACATTTTGTTCTTTCATTTTCTGCTTGCAGTGGCTTTCCATTAATGTTATTTATAATATTTTAATGATTATCAAAAGTATGGCTTAAATTTTGACCAAGGCTCTGTCTTAATTCACAGATTACTTAAGAGCCTAAAAAACATGTCCTAAGGCCAGAGAGACAGTACAGGAAGTAAGGTGCTTGCCTTACATGCAGCTGATCCCAGTTCAGTTCCAGGATGTGTTCCTTAAGTACCACCATGGGTGACCCCTGAGTATAGAACCAATATCCCACAGCACTGTCAAGTATGATCCCCCTGTTCCCTACTGCAAAAAAATATATATAAATATAATATTTTTTTGTTCCATATTCTGGAATTAGATGTGGTAGGTTGGGAATACCCATATGATTATTCACAAATTGAGTAGAATTGATTTTAAAAGTAGAATCTGGATTAAAATTTATCAGGCTGTATACCCCAGAATTAAGACATGACCAATATCCTGATTGATTAATGTCCATCATTGCTTAAAACTGAAGAAAAGGACAAGGAATTTGGAAGGAGCATCCGACTAAAGAAGCTCACTAAATTGGTTATGCATTCTGGGATTCCACCTAAAGAGAGTGTGATCGAACGAGTCTCAAAGGAATGAGTACAGTGAGTGCAGTGAATCGCTGTACACCTTAAAGTTGCCCCATTTTAACCACACTGGAGTCAGACAGAATGTACTGGGTTTTAAGCAGGCAGCACACTCTGTGTCCCAGATACCACACATCTTAGCCTCAGTTCTGCACTCTTATTTCTTCTAGCTGATCTGGGGTCTCACAGAGGAGAGACTTCTTCTTTAGGTGGTCCATACCCCACACCTACAGGGTCAGAATCTGCATGGCCACATGGTCCACAGGTACACTCTGATTGCCCAGTTTCCTGTTGGACTCTGTCCCTTGGGTGGGCAATGAGATATTCTGCTTCTCTAGCATGCCTGAGTCAACTGACAGCTGCTGTCATTCTGTCCTTTGCTGAATGAAGTTCATCCTGTACACCCTCCTCCCAATACAGTACATCCTGTACATCCTCCAATGCAGTTCATCCTATACTCCCTCCCCCAATGCAGTTCATCTTGTACATCCTCCCCTGCAATGCAGTGCATCCTGTACACACACCCCCATTCTACTGCATAGATTCCTAATGTGTAATTTGTACCACCTGGTTCTCATAAAGTTGATTGTTTCTGCCTTGATTTTTAGGCCTAAAAAATAATTGGTAACCTTATGATTCCTCAAGTTCTGGTTTTATTTGAAATATCCTTTTTACAAATCAATGTTTTGAAGGAAACAAGACCACTAGGCAAAAGCAGTGATTACTTTTCTGTGCTAGAGTTTCAAACCCCAAAGGTGAGCATTCACATTGATTTTTTCTTCCTTTTCATTCTTAGGAGGAAGTAACATAAAGGATTGGGGGGGGGGGAAATGTCATTGAAAATTCAGCTCTTATGGCTGTTTCATTCTGGAAATCATTTTCATCATCATTCTTAGCTTAAGAAATTTCAGTTGTCTTAAGGATAATTTAACACGCCAAATCTTGCTAGTTAAAGCCTTATTGAGGACCAGAGGGGGTTCACATTGATTTCCCTCCCCCCTTTTGAGTTTTCTAATGAGCTGAAAGGAAAGGAAAGTCAGCTAATTGGTAGCATTGGCTCTGCACGTGATTTGGTTCTGCCACTTTCAAATCAAAATGTGGCCTTTTGAGTGAAGTAGTTCACTGCATTGGACTAAGAGCCATCCTCAGTAAGGAGGGTGCACTCATGAGCACCCTCCAGCTATCACACCCAGATGTCTCCTGCCCAGTAAGAGCCACATGTCCCCTCCCCTGGACGCCTTTGTCCTGTCACTGCCCACGTTTTGAGAGGCAGTGGGTGAGGGAAGGTGGCCTTTGAACCCCCTCACCCATAGTCCCATCGAACAGGCAGGGAAGAGTCAGGGTCATCTGTGGCAAGCTCAGCTGGGCTGGTAGCAGCAATGTCCTGCCTTTCCTTTGAGGTTCTTGGGCCAGTCTCCTACTTCCAGTGGCATCAGATAGATTCACAAATTGTTACAGTACACTGCTGTCCAGAGCATCTGCATCTAGCCTAGAGTTGCCTCCTGCAGGCCACTTTGTAGATAGAAGGACAGTTTGAATGTGGCAGTTCATCTTACCATGTATTCTATACTGGCTGGTATAAATATTCTCTCATGCTGCCACAATCATCGTGGGACTAGCTAGATCTTACCAGTATATTTGCCTGGCCACGTTGGATCTCTAAGTAATTAGACCAGAGAGAAATCCTGTTTGCCTCCAAGCAAGCAAGCATGGCTCTCTGATAAATCAAAGGCTAATATACAGAACAACCATGAAGTAAAGATGAGACTCTTGTGAAGGCTTGGAGAAATATATATATATATATATATATATATACACACATACATACATACATAAATATATAGACATACATATACATACATAAATATATATACATATACATATACATAGCATACATATATACATACATACATATACATACATATATACATACATAACTAGCTATAGAATATTCTTTGGTACAGATGCATGCCTTTGTACTCTGAGATACAGATCATCTCAGATGTCCCTCCTCTACTCTACCCTACTGGGCACTTCCAAGGCAGATCATGTTTGGGCTACATTAGCATCTCAAAGGCCCTAGGTGAGGTCCTGGGAGAAATTAGCTGAGGGGAATTGACCCCAACTGTTGGAGTGGGTGGTCTGTTTGCAGGAATATAAAACTGTAGCCTGCTTTCTTTCTCTCTCTCTCTCTCTCATTTTTTGCTCTCTTTCTTGCCTCTTTGCCCCCTCTCCTCTCTGTTCTCCCTGTGAGGCCTTAACATGTGGTGGCAGCCATCTTGGCCTACACATGGCGGGGCCCAGCCGGGAACCCTAAGTTCAGGGTTTTCCCTATTGCTGATTTGTATGCCAGACCTGTGTAAGTAAAGCATTTTGAAACTTTGCTAGATTCTCACGTCTTTCTCCGTCCACCGGCCGCCAGTCCCCTGGGGCAGATGGAGATTCCTACACCCTGCTCCCGAATTTGGTTAGGGAGGCCCAGCAGCATACAACAAATGAAAAATGTTTCATTTCCTCCCTGCAGGAACCCCAAAGAGGAGGCTCAAAGCAGTTACCAAAGTAGACACAGACCTTTAGACAGAAGCGGAACCTTAGGTAGGGGAAGAACTTGGTGCAGAACTGCCAGAACAGTTGGAGCCTGAGAGTGGGGGGCATCTGAGAGGAGGAAAGGGGTTTGTTTTTCACACAGCCTCACACCCATCACTGCGGGGTGTGAGGTGCCTCTCTCAGGGGAGGGGCTCTAGGGAGAGGGACCTCCTTCCTGCTTTCAGGGCGACTGAGGGATGAGAGCTCTTCCCGCATCCATTGCTTGACTAACTTTCATAACATTGTGCCAGAGTTGGCTGCCCGGGGTGCTGTGAGCTGCTCAGAGGCCACCCCACCTCTGGCTGGGGCTAGGTGCCAGCAGTCATTTTGGGGCATAGGGGAGGGCCCTTGTGCCCTTCCATAAGTGTCTGAGGGCACTTATGAAGATGCCTCCGCAGGTTACCCCTGGGCACACACAGGCAACAGAGTTGACAGTACGTTGTTGTGTGATTGTTGTGACCACATAATCAGCACACCTGATTGATTATCAGCAAACCCAGTCATGAGCAGCTTTGTAGTTTTCCATCACATGGTGATTCAATTAAAAATAATAGTAATTTTTTTAAAAATAATGCCGGGAGGAATCCCTGACCTCTAGAGAAGCATTCAGTGAAAGCAAAGCATTTCCTTCTCCTCAGAGTGATCCTTGCTCAGCTTAGACAAAATGATTTTGACGATGGCCTTAGATGCTAACCTACTCTGAGGATGCTGGAATTGCTCTCCAGCAGGCCCTAGCTGTTTTCGTTTTTTTTTTTTTTAGAGATGGTCTAATTGGGTTCTGCTGTGCATAAAATGTTGCCATCTTGCCTTCCCAGCACAAATGCTTTTGAAAACTAGCTATGAGCAAAGAAATTATCCAGAAATCAGAAGGCCGCATGGCTAACTGGCTCTCTTCCCTCCTTCCCTCGGGGCAGAATTCCCTGACCAGGAGTGCACCCCTTCCCCAACGACTCCCAGGCACGGAGCGGGGCTCGATTCCACACTTCCTACGACAAAAGGTACATCATCAAGACCATTACTAGTGAAGATGTGGCCGAGATGCACAATATCCTGAAGAAGTACCACCAGGTAAATTTTCTTTGCCTTTATTCGCTGCTGAGGTTAACATCCATAATGAATTTTAATCACAGGGCCAGCAATGGTTGTAAAATGATGAAAACTCAGCCTAAAAATCTTTTCTCGATGGAATCCTAAAAATAAAATTATTCTGGCCAGATTACGAAAGTGTTTAGGAATGCATATGCTATGAAAAACATTAGTTACTTGTACAACACCCATCTCTACAATTGTATCCGGATTATAAACTACTCTTAAGGGTAATCAGTGTTTGGCCATAGTGGAACTTAGGTGCTGACTTCTGAATGTTTATTACCCGCATTTCCCAAATCCTACCTGCTTTCTTTGATCTCTTCCCATCTGTTCTGACCCTGAGCAGATGCTCTGATTTTAGAGAATGGATGCTTGCGTCTTTGCTGTCCCCACCTTCCTCCCTCTCGGCACTGAATGATCAGAAGCAGGATGAATGCCCTTGAGAGAGCTTCTTTCTCCCTCCCGTGCAGATTCTTAGCCCCTCCTTGCCAGTCCAAGTTTTAGCTTTGCCTGGCAGAACTTTCTTTTTTTGGGTTTTTTTTTTTTTTTGGGTCACACTCAGCAATGCTTATGGGTTACTCCTGGTTCTGCACTCAGGAATTACTCCTGGCGGTGCTTGGGGGACCATATGGGATGTCTGGGATCGAACCGGGTCAACAGTGTGCAAGGCAAATGCCCTACCCACTGGACTATTTCTCTGGCCCCAACCTGGCAGAACTTTCCCTGCTCCCTGCTCTTAGCCTTAACTGGCAGTAGAAGTTGTAAGAACCCAAGGTTCAATCTCAGTCTTGCTAACCATGTGGCTTCCCACTCTAATCTCCCTCTGTCCCCCTCCCCAGTTTTGGCTTTCTATCTAAATGTGTGCAAATGCCCACCAGAGCTGACAATGAGCTGACATAAAGGGTTCAAATTAAAATTCTGAGACCCCCAGCATCAATCAGGTGGTTCTCAGAGCATTTGAATAACTACATTATTTTGTGTGTCTTCGCCAAGGGACAGCCTTGAATGCACTATGCATTTAGCAGTGTAAGCTCGGAGATGTCTGTATACAGATTCGCTTCCTCCCCTTTCAGTCATGCTTTCTGCTCCTAACACCATGGCGTTTTGGCATTTGCTCATTCTTCCTACCTTTGCAAATGCGACCAGTTGCATTTGGCTTGAGTGAAAGCTGTCCCAACCTTTGAGTTCCATCCTGCTTCTGGAAAATTGGGACTGCTCCTAATTTGTTCCCTGAAAGCATTAGTCAGCTTCTGCATTCATTGTGCATCTAATAAATCTTTTATCGCTTCTATTTCTTTTGAAACACACCCCCACAGTGCGTATGCTCTTGCCTGTAGTAAGGGGGTACTTTAGAGTGTCAGCTGAGCCCCTCTCGATGTTGAAACACGAGAGAGCTGACTTCTGAATGGAGGGCAGGTTCAGGATACAGCTTTTAACACCTCACTTTTTTAAACTGTCAGCTCTTTCATTTTTCTCCCTCTGGAACTTAATTTTACACGTATGCATTCTTTCTATGCTTGCTTTAAACTGTCTCAGAACATTCAAAGCAAAGTAATATGCTTAGTGACTGATAAAAAACATTTTTCTGGTAAGTGACTGTGATAATACTCTAATACAACATGACACGACTCAAGTATCAACTTTTTGATGACAACTTTGTGTTCAGGATTTTTTGACTTTATAGAAATCAGTTTGAAATGTGTTCCCTGGGGCCATTACTGTAACCTGATCCACAGGTTTGACAGATCCCTGGTATTACCCAAATACACCAGGGAACCCAATAAGTCGATTAACAAGCTGCTGGGGCTTTCACACGCTCAAGATTTCCTTTCTTCTCTCCTCCAGAACAGCGCTTTGCTTGGATTTGTCTTTAGTCAGAAAAAGTCCCATTTATCCAGCATGTCTGTTTTCTTATTCTTAGAAAGAGCATTTTAAGTACAATTTAAAGGGTCTTAATGATTGAGAAACTTCATTATTTATACTGTTTATGTCAGTGTTTCTCAACTTTTTCCTGACCATGGTCTTCTTCCAACCTTGTTTGCTTCCTCTGGCCCCGATTTTTTGCATTTTTAACCTGTGGCCTCAGGGGCCCTGAGGAACCGTTTGAGAAACACTGATGTAAAGAATCCCAAGTTGAAAGTCAGGAGATGCAGCCTGCTATGAACTGGTTACTCGGAGTTCTCAGAACCTCCGTTTCCCCACCTCTGTTTCTTTCACTTCTTCATCCATTCCTCCCTTCTTTCATTTATGAATTTGCTTTTGATGTAATTCCAGAAAGAGCATTAGGTGGTTTTCAGGAAAGTTTGAAGTAGACTGATAGAGTAAGCAGGGGTGGGTATACCATAAGCTGGGAGAGGCAAGAGCGCAGAACAGAAGCTGGGCGCTCCAGTCTCAGGGAGCTGGAGTGTTCCCCAGCCTCAGGCCCTGAGGACCCGCTGGCTGGCTCCTAGGACGGCCACCAAGTGTCCCTGTGGTGAAATAGGAAGGGAACATTGGGGAAGCCAGTTTCTCTGCAGCTGGGCCTCTCCGGATGATACGTGGTTGACATTCTTGGTGCTGAAGGTGAGGTTCTTGGTGAGGGAGGCTCTAGTGGAAGGATCGCCCCACCCCGGGAGAGGACCCGTGGCCCCAGGAATATCGCTATGGGCCATCACACAGGCCCGCAAGAACCTCCACAACCTTGAAAGGGCAACTTCAGTGTGTCCCACTCAGCCTCAGTCAAAGCACGAGGCACAGGGAGACATTTTGTGAAAGAACCACAGTTACAGCTGCTCACCACAGTCTCTGTGACTGTCTGTCCCTGTCACTCCTCTCGTCCTGGGCCTTGTTCATGGATTCAGCCTCACATGCATGTTCACACGAGAAAAACAGACTCTGTAGGGATCGCTGCCCCCAAGGTTTTGGGCATTGAGGGGTGGGCTTAGAACATGGCCCCATGCCCTCAGGTAAAGGGGCACCTGAAACCACACCTGCAGCCCCCCACCCCGCAGGCAGGGAGGGTACCCAAATGTTCTTCACTGCCCCCACACGGGCTGCTTTCAGTCGAGCTGTGGCTGGACATTCTGCTCGGCGGCCAGCTCAGCGTCGCCCAGGCCCAGTGATTCTGCGGTCAAACACAGGCCACCTCCGCTGTGTCTTCTTGACCTTTTCAGTTCTCTCCACCCACACCCAAAAGCCTTTGAGATATGTGGGGAGGCCTTTGCTTTGGGGTTGGGGAGGTGGGGGGCGCACACCAGTGTGTGCTGGGGACTGCGCCCAGTTCTGTACTCAGGGGGCATTCCTGGGTACTCACTGGACAATGCAGGAGCCAAACCAAGGTCAGCCACACTTGAAGCAGCACTCTGACCCTGTGCTGCTGCTCTGGCCTCTGCGTTAGGCCTTGCCTCTGTCAGAGTTGGGTGAGTCTAGTTTAATCTTAGGAATGTTCCATCTGTTGTTTCTGTGGCAACTGCCCTTTCTGTTTCTCCTTAGAATGGGAAGAAAAGGGAGTGCTGATAGATGGTTGGCAACTACACCACCTCCGCTTTGCCAATGATATCGTTCTAATAACACCAAGCATTAGCCAAGCGGCACAAATGCTGGCTGACTTTGACCAAAAATGTGAAAAGATAGGTCTACAACTGAATCTAAACAAAACAATGTTCATGAAAAATGAACTAGTTCCAGAGGCCCCATTCACTCTCAATGGAACAGATATCTCTGAATGCAGCAGTTATGTGTACCTAGGTCTAGAAGTGAACATGATGAACAACCTAAAACCTGAGCTGCGCAGGAGGAAGAGAGCAGCATGGAATGCCTTCAAAGGCATTGAAGAAATAGCTAAAAGGACAAAGAACCTCCTCTAAAGGACAAAGAGATGTGCTCCAGGCACATCTCTTCAACTCCACCATTCTCCCTGCATTAACTAACGCCTCAGAGACCTGGGCCCTAAGAAAGCAGGATCACTGTATCACTGTCTTCCCATTGTTCATTGATTTTCTCGAGTGGGCACTAGTAACATCTCCATGAGTCCTGTCACAAGCAAGTGTAACCCAAAGGCATCTGCTTGCTCCAAGGACAGGAGGAGCCCGAAACCATTCTTCAGGTCATGGAACTGAGGTCCATAATTGTTACTAGTTTTTGGCATAACAAGTAAATAAAACACGGGGAGCTTGCCAGGCTTTGCCATGTAGGTGGGATAGTCTCAATAGAAAGCTCTCATCTCAAGCATTAAGCTCAGTGATGACTTCCTTAGAATTAGAGCTAATAGCAGATCTTCACCCTTCTGTCCCACTGTGGTATAAAGTAACTTTCTGCTATGTAAAAACTCATGTAGGACATTTGAACTCTCAAGTTTACTAATTTCAGCCTTTGTAAGAGTCTTCAGTTTCATATAATCCTATTTGTTTATCTTTGCTTTCATTTGCTATTCGGGTCTCCCAGAGAGGAATCGAAAGAGCTATGCTTGGAATATCACACCTCACTCAAGTGAGAGAAGGAATCCGAGCTCCGACCTCCATCGCTATTCCAGAATCAGGAACACTAACATGTAATGCGATTTGGAGACAACCGCTGGGCTAGAGCAGTTACCGACTGGATCTCACAGGGTGTCAAAAGATCATGTGGCTGCCCACCTACAAGATGATCAGACTTCTTCATCAAGACCCTGAAGGAACGTTTTGAGGCTTTTTCATATTCCTGAATCAAACAGATGCATTGAGCTACATTGGCATGTGATAGGATCCAATGGAAATGTTACTGGCGTCCACTCGAGCAAATCGATGAATAACGGGATTCAAGTGATCAAGTGATCTTCTGTTTCCTTGCTCTCACTTTCTGATTTGTTTCCTTCTTCTCACCCTCTGATATGCTTTTCCTCACTCTCACCCTCTGATTTGCCTTTTCTGGCCCCCACACTCTGCTTTCCCTCACTTCTTGAGTGCCCCGTGGATAAGTGACTTGGAGAGCGCTGTTTGTGATGGCTTGGAAAGAGAACATTTGATCGACCCTTTGGGCTACTCAGGGGCCTTTGATTTCTTTCTTCACTTTTCTTTTCTTAAATTATATTTTTGTTTTCTCAAATATAGCAGAGTTGTGGCAATGTTCTGGAAGGTTAAGATCACCACAAAGGCCCATCTCTGGAGAAGGGAATTGTGGCTGGGTGTTTGGACGAATCTGTCCCCCACCAGGGTCTTCGCCAGCTTCAGGGGTGGGGTGGGGAAGCAGTGGGCAAAGTGGTTATTGGGCCCCTACTTTCCATAGTAGGCATTAGGCCCCTACTTTCTAGCTGGGAGAAACATTCCAAGTTGGAGTTTTGGCTTCGTTTTGTTCACTGTCAGCCAGAAAAGCCAATGAAAATGCGAAAAGTGGGCTAAAATTCTAGGTCCTAGGGCCAGGGAGATAGTATAGAGGGTGAAGGTGCTTGACTTCCACAGTGTGATCTCAGGCACCCTCAAGGCTACCCTAGGTGCAATCCCTGAATCCTCCAGGTGTGCCCCATCCAAAACCAAAACCAAGAAAATTCTGTGTCCTGCAAGCAAACTGTAGGACTGGGGGTCAGTAGAGCCCATCCCTCAGAGTCCCACAATGTATATCTGCTAGCTTCTGTCTTAGAAGGCGTGTCCCTTCTCCTGCTCATGTGGACACTCTGAGCTCCACATTACAGACCCAGAGCCACCCCCTGTGAGTGGGGCCATTTAGAGCTATGTCCCGGGATGAGAAGGAGCTTGCCAGGATACTACCTATAACAAGCTTTTGGATCACTGTATTACTGTCTTCCGTTCATCATTGTTCCACCATATTTTGTTAACTCTCCCCTCTCTCCTGTTCTCCTCTGTCTGCCAGCTGATGTGTGATGAACATATCGGGCTGTGCTTGCTCTGGTCTCTACATCTCTTCGCTTTCTCATTTTCCATCCCCAAGGACTGCCAGATTCTGGGTAAATTCCTCTTCTGCTCTTTATTCCTTCTCTCTTCAATCCCAATCTGCTCCCAGCCCAGTGATTTTTTTTTCTCACTTAATCACTTGATCACTTGACATCCCGTATATCATCAATTTGCTTGAGCGGGCGCCAGTAACATTTCCATCACGTGCCAGTGTAGCCCAATAGCATCTGGTTGATTCAGGAATACGAAGAACCTCAAACCATTCGTTCCGGGTCTTGACGAAGAAGTCTGACCATCTTGTAGGTGGCGACCACCTGTGGGATCCAGTCGGTAACAGCTGTAGTCCAGTGGTCATCTCCAAATTGCATTACATGACCAGCCCATCTGATTTTCAATGCCTTGGCAAACAAGACAGCATCCCTGACTCTGGAAAAGTGACGGAGGTCGGAGCTCCAGATTCTTTCTTTCACTTGAGTGAGGCATGACATTCCAAGCATAGCTCTTTCGATATCTCTTTGGGAGACCCGAATAGCATTCTCATCCTGCTTTCCTAGTGCCCAGGTCTCTGAGGCATATGTTAATGAAGGGAGAATGGTGGAGTTGAAGAGATGTGCCGGGAGCCAGAGGTTCTTCGTCTTTTTTAGCTATTTATTCAATGCTTTTGAAGGCATTCCATGCCGCTCTCTTCCTCCTGCGCAGCTCAGGTTTTAGGTCGTTCATCATGTAGACTTCTCAACCTAGGTACACATAACTGCTGCATACAGAGATGTTTGTTCCTTTGAGAGTGAATGGGGCCTCTGGAACTAGTTCATTCAGCTGTAGACCTATCTTTCCATATTCTCGGTCAAAGTTAGCCAGCATTTGTGCCGCTTAGCTAATGTTTGGTGTTATTAGAACAATGTCATCAGCGAAGCGGAGGTGGTGTAGTTGCCGACCGTCTATCTTCACTCCCATTCCTTCCCATTCTAATTGTCGCATGATGTTCTTGAGGGTGGCGCTGAAGAGTTTTGGTTAAATGTTATCACCCTGCCAAACCCCTCTTTTGACATCAATGATCACTTTTTGTAGAATGGTGAGATCCTGGTGGTGAATCTGTAATACAGCTCACGAAGGATCTTGATGTATTGGGTTTGAATGCCCTGTTTGGCTAGGGCTTCGATGACCACTTCAGTCTCCACAGAATCAAAGGCTTTCTTTAAATCAATGAACATGAGACAGAGTGGCATCTTGAACTCCCTACAAACTTCAATGAGCTTGGTTACCATGTGGATATGGTCAATTGTGCTGAATCCTTTTCAGAAGCCAGCTTCCTCACATGGTTGTCCATCTAATGTTCTGCCAATCCTGTTCAGGATGACTAGAGTGAACAGCTTGTAGATGACAGACAACAGGCAGATGGGGCAATAGTTGCCAATGTCATGGATGTCTCCCTTCTTGAACAGTAGAACTGTCCTGCTGGTTTTCTATTGGGAGGGCACCTTGCATTCAGATAGGTAGCTTGTGAAGAGCCGAGGCCAATGTATCGATGAGTGCTGAAGACAGATTCTTCAAGTGTTCGGTGTTCTTTGTCTGGGCCGGGTGCTGTTCCCTTCTTTACTGACGAAATGGAATGTTGGATTTCAGAAGGAAGAACGTTGGGAACGACATATGCATCCTGTGGAATATGGTATGTGGGCAGGTGGACATGGCTATCAAAGAGATCTGAGTAGAAGTCCTGGATAATCTTCTCCATTGCCTTTCTGGAAGATGTGATAGATCCATCAGGACATTGGAGGGCAGTCATTTTGGTCTTATAGTTGGCGAAGGACAGGCAGATGTTGCGAATGCTTTTCCCAGCTTCTGCTGCATCTTCCAGTATTTCTGCTCTTCTCTCTTTTTTTTTTTAAGTATTTTTATTATACCACCGTGAGATATACAAATAAAAAGATATACAATTAAAAAGTTCATGTTTGGGTTTTGGTCATACAGTGTTTCAGCACCCGTCCCTCCACCAGTGCCCATCTCCATACAAATAAAAAGATATACAATTAAAAAAGTTCATGTTTGGGTTTTTGGTCATACAGTGTTTCAGCACCCGTCCCTCCACCAGTGCCCATCTCCCACCAACAACATCCCCGGTTCCCTCCCCCTTCCCCAGCCCTGCTCCATGGCAGGTTCTTTATTTCTTTGCCTTTCTCTCTCTTTCTCTTTTCCTTCCCTTCTAGACTATGGATTACAGAACATACATTAAAAGGTTGTCATGTGAATCCTTTTGCCTCTATTTCATGCTCAGTTCTAGGTTGGCATTAGTACCCTCGACTATTATTAGCACCCTGTTCCATTTTCTGTCTTTCCTAAACTCTGACTCCCACACATTTGTGATAATTTCCACCTTTGACAAGACCTCCCGATATATGCTTCACTTGACCTTGGATATTGGTATCATAATATGTACATATATATTTATGCCATGCAAATAAATGCAGTCATTCTGTATCTGTCTCTCTCCTTCTGGCTAATTTCGCTCAACATAATCTTCTCCATGTCCATCCATTTATAGGCAAATTTTATAACTTCATTTTTCCTAACAGCTGCATAGTATTCCATTGTGTAGATGTACCAAGAAAACAAACAACCCCATCAAAAAAATGGGGAGAAGAAATGAACAGAAACTTCAGCAAGGAAGAAATTCGAATGGCCAAAAAACATATGAAAAAATGCTCATCATCACTAATCATCAGAGAGATGCAAATCAAAACAACAATGAGATACCACTTTACACCACAGAGACTGGCACATATTCAAAAGAGCAAGAACAACAAGTGCTGGCGTGGATGTGGGGAAAAGGGAACACTCATCCATTGTTGGTGGGAATGCCCGGCTGGTACAGCCTTTCTGGAAAACTATATGGACTTTCCTCCAAAGACTAGAAATTGAACTCCCATTTGACCCAGCCATACCACTCCTGGGAATCTACTCTGGGAAACCAAAAATACGCAGCGGAAACACCATCCCTACTTTTATGTTCATAGCAGCATTATTCACAATAGCCAGAATCTGGAAGCAACCAGAGTGCCCGAAAATCGATGACTGGATGCTCTTCTCTCTTTGAGGTCTTCCTTTATCACTTCACTGCTTTGCAAGCTTGGATGTTAGCATTTGGTAGCCTGAGGCTCGCGCCTTGCCATGTTGGCTAATGAGCTCGAGAGTTTTTGAAGACAGGCGTCCTTTTGTGGCTTTCTCTCTCTCGGCATTCTTCGCACTATCATGGAGGTGCTGAACCAGTCGGTTGTATTCTTCATCGATGTCATCAATGATGGTATCTTCCCATGTTGCCACAATGGTGCCAGAGTTCCCTGTTGGTGGTCGTTCTGGGAGTTGTCTTCTTAAACTTTGCAGCCTTTTCTCCCCATTGTGTGAAGTAGGATTTTGCATGAAGGAGACGGTGGTCCAATTCTGTTTGGAATTTTGGGATGACAGCAACATCGGTCAGGCAAAACCGTCGATTGAAGATGATGTGGTCAATTTTATTGTGGAACTGTCCACCAGGGGACATGTTCAACATTTCGATTCAGCCTTCTGGAAGTGTGAGTTCCCATGAATGGTCTTGGTGGACATGATGAACTCAGATAGTCTCTCACCCTGTTTGTTCCATTCTAGGCCATGGGTTCCGATGTGTTTTCTGGAGACATCCCAATTTTAGGACTTATTCCAGTTCATTCCTGCTAGTTTCTTAGTAGGTGCCCTCTCAGTAATTGTATATTTCCCCCTTGAAACATAACGTCCTGGAGCCAGAGAGAGAGTAAGAAGCTTGCCTTGTATGCAGGCAACCCACGTTTGATGTCCAGCACCGTGTATGGTCCCCTCAGTCCCACTGGGATGATCCTTGGGCACAGAGCTAGAAATAAACCCTGAGCACCAACCCTGAGACATGGGGCAGAGCTGCTACTGGCTTTCACTGTGCCCAGTCGCTCATGAGGTGCCCGGGAGGGGATGGCAGGTTGTAGCCCTGGCCCTCCACCCAAGCAGAGTCTCACAACAAGCCGGACGACCCTCCACTCCATAAGAACCTCCATTTTCCACATCCGGACTTCCTCTTCGTCAGAACTCCACCCAGCAGACCAGCCTATCACAGCCTGGCTCGGTTCATCAATAAATGCTGGATTTTGAGATGACTACAAGAGTATGCTACCCGCACGGCAGAGCCTGGCAAGCTACCCGTGTCGTATTTAATATGCCAAATACCAGTAACAATTATAGACCTCATTCCCATAACCTGATGGAATGGTTTGAGGCTCTTTATGTTCCTGGAGCAAGCAGGTTCCCTTGGGCTCTACTTGCATGAGACAGGTCATATGGAGATGTTACTGGTGCCCGCTCGAGCAAATCGAAGATGAACGGGAAGACAGTGATACCAGGGGTTTGGGATGTGACCCAAAAACCAATGGAAGGGAGAGAACTCGATATAAAAATAAATAAACTTACTGTGCAAATTCTATTTCCCATAGTCCCACCATCTGAAATATTTTGGCACCTTGTGCTTTCTCATCTCTGCTGATACTGGGCCCTGCCCATACCCTAATAATAATAATGATAATAATAATAATAACAACAACAATAATAATAATAGTAATAATACTAGTAATAATAATCACTTCACTAGTATCATTTGTCTTCCCATTGTTCATCAATTTGCTCGAGCGGGTACCAGTAACATCTCCATACGTCCTGTCACTTGCTGGTATAGCCCAAGGGCATCTGCTCGCTCCAGGAACATGAAGAGCCAATAATAATAACAATAATAATAATAACGATGATAATAATAATAATAATAATAATAATGATAATAATAATGATGATGATGATGGTGCAACGCTTTGGAGAGGAGGAGTCTTGGACCGAGGGAAAAAGGCAAGTGGAGTCCAACAGGCCTGGCCAAGCTGCAAGCTCTCTAAACCACTCTCCTCAGAAGTACCTGTGTCAGGCCAAAGCCACCAGAAAGCTGACCCAATGCTGCCAGTCAGAGGCCACAGCTGGGCAGCCAGGCTCGGAGCAAGCCCAGGCTCAGAGCACCCAGTTAGAGCTATGCTTGGGCCAGGCACGGTCCGCTTGCTGTCACTCGGTGAATATCACCTGTACTTGTTGTGATCAAGTATACTTTGTCTGTGTCCATCTTCCTACTAATTTCCCTTAGTGTAACAAATGCAATGAAAAGGGTCGGTTTGCATTTGAGTATATTCTGTATGATCTCAGTACTAAGATGTTTGTAAACACTGCAGAGAAGTAGCTGTTCCTTGAAGCCTGATTTTTCTCAGTTTAAGAAAAGCAGAAAAAGTTTTATATTTGTGTTCACCTAAATGGAATCATCCTTAGGTTCTTCTGGACATAGAGGGGGAAAAAATCCATGTTAATTAACACTTCATAGATCATTATCTGGGAACTTCCCTTCAGGGAAACTTTGAATTAGTTACATACTGGGTCATTCTAAAACAAACCTTACCTGGAAGCCTGCCTTTCCTCCTTTGGGTAAAGCAGGTTGTTAAATTGATCTATAAACATAGAGTCACAATAAGGATTACAGATAATTTAACCTTTCAAAAGCATTAAATGAGACAAGACTACATTGAAGCATTAATTTGCCGCTATATTAAATTGTCACTTCAAGCCTCTTAAAAAATGACTGAAACATGATAATAACAGCAATTTTCCCAAGCCAGAGCCCAGGTTCACCCTATCCTGCGGAGATATAAATATTTATCTGTTGCAGTACATCACATACATCCCTCCCTGCCTTGCCCTGCAGTCAGCTGTGAATCTTCTAATGGCATTTCATTTTGCATGAGCCGAGCAACAAATCAGGGATTCATAGTACTGTTATTCTTGCTGAGTGTCTCAGAGCTAAGGAAATAGACCTGGTGGCTGGTGGCATTCTGGGGTTTTAAAATTCCAGTTTCACCGGGTTTGTTTTTCACTGCATTATAGTACTCATGTGTGTTCTGGGGTGGGTTTTTGTCTCTTGTGGGCTTTTGGGTCATACCCAGTGATGCTAGGGAGTTGCTCCTGGATATGCACTCAGGAATTACTCCTGGCAATGTTCAGGGAGCATATGGGTTACTGGGCATTGAACCCAAGTCAATGCCACGTTCAAGGCAACATGCACGTGCAGCGCTCCCCCCCTGTATTATCGCTGCAGCCCCTCATCTTCTCTTTGCTAATGAAGACTAAGGGTTTTTTTTCTTCCGGGAGGGGTGAGGGTGTTTTTTCTACAAAGATAATCAAATGAGGTTCATTTATGAGTGTTTACTACTTACTAAACAGTTTTAAAAGATCTTCCAATAACCTTTTTAAAATTAAAATAATTTTAAAAATCCTTCATACAAAAAAGAAAAATTCAGGTAGTATTATATATTTTAAAGCAGAGTCTTCCCCTGTGTGGCGGTTACCACTGGGCTGCCCTTCCTTGGGCATCATTTGATGAAGAAGCACAGAACCTAGTTTTTCTGCATTTGAAGCCATACAAGGTGTGCTTAGGAGCCTAGAACTAGAACACATGTTCTGGATAGAAAGGAACTTTTTGAGAATCTCGCCCTACTTTGGAAAGAAAGACAAGCCTAAGGCTCCTTGGAAAGACCCCGGCCCCCTATTTTGTAAGGTCGGCTTGCAAGGAGAGATGTCTCCACCTGGTGGCTTTGCAGAGGACGGTCATTAAGGACTTGTCCACTTGAGTTGTGTTTTTGCAATACTCCTTAGAAGTAGGGTCTGAACTGGGATGTGTCCCGGGGCCTGATGAAATCCCACGTGAGACCCAGAGTTCCTGCTTCAGGAACAGAGAACTTCAGTGCAATGGAATTATCCGCATCACAATGGGACCTTTTGCTTCTTAAGCCTCTGGAGACCTAAAGGGTCTGTAGGGCAGGTGTGCTCTCGGTCCTGGTGGGCACCCCTCCCCAGGCCATAGGGCTGAGAGCCGTCCATGAGAAATGGAAACACCGGTACTAGAGCTGAACTTGCCAGCCTCAGCCACTGAACTCTGGCGACAGTTTCCTCTTTGAGCTCGGCTTCCACCCTGCTCAAGCCCCCTGATTGTAATGGGCACATAGCTCCATTTCAGAGTTGAGAGGTCACGGGGTTGGGGGCTTCTGGGAAGGAAGGTGGAGACCTTCAGTGGCAGGTCCTCTCACTTTTACAGCACTTATGGAAAGAACCGCATGCCCATTCTGTTGTCTGTCACTGAACCTCTTAGAAACAAAGTTTGGATTTTCTTTGTCTCCATGGCGACACAGGTCTCGTCTGTACGGGTTCGATCCTTTGCTGAGAGCAGGCCTTACTAGCCAGAGGCTTTTGCTTCGTGTCTCAGTTGAAGAGGTGCCCTTGTCGATTCTTGGATGATTTTTCCCCCTTTTTCTTTCTCTTTCCTGCAGTACGTAGTAGAGTGCCACGGAGTCACACTTCTCCCTCAGTTCTTGGGCATGTACCGACTGAACGTTGATGGTGTTGAAATATATGTGATTGTGACAAGAAACGTGTTCAGCCATCGGTTGTCTGTATATAGGAAATACGACCTAAAGGTGAGAGTTTTTGCCTTTTCATTTCTTTGTCAGTGTAATGATGCTGAGTGTTGTGAAGGTACCCAGCCTTTGAAGTCACCAGGCAGCAAAGCTGGTAGTTACTGGTAAGCCCTTGGACCTCATCGGAGAGACTGTCTCATTTACTTAGCAAGTGTTCATTGAACACCAGCTACACACCAGGCACTGTTGGGGGTACTGGGAATATTGTGGTGGCAAAAAAAATCGGCATTGGGGGAGGGGTCAAGACAGACAGGAGATGACAACAGGAAGTAAATCCTGCTGTTCGGTCCTGCACCATGTAGACACTTCCGGTGCTAACAGACCACGTCACCCCATACCAGGCACTGTGTCAGCCAGCCTAGGTATGTAGGAGGCTGCCCCATCTTGGTGTATATGAGGACACTGTTGTGACATAAGCTGATGAGAAAGTTGCCAACAGTGCCTGTCTGAACAGATCCACACAGTTGAACTATGCATGACTATATTATTAGCAAGCTTTTAATGCTGTGGATAGAGAGACAGGGAAGGGACACTGTTTAAAGAGGGGTGGCAGGCAGTGGGAATGGCAAATATCAAGATAGGAAACAACCCACACTGGCAGAAAGATGGTGAGAAAGGAACTGATACTTCTGGTGGGTGCAAATGCTGTCTGGATCTATGGGAAGCAGTATGGAGATTTCTCCAAAAAGTAAGATTTCAGCTTCCATATGACCCCATGGTTTCATTTCCTGGCATCTACCCCTCAAACACAAAAACATAAATTTGAAAAGATATATGCGCACCTGTGTTCATGGCAGTTATACAATAGCCAGGATAAGAAATTGTCCCAAGTGACCAGTGGCAGGTAAGTGAATAGAGAAGTTGTCGTTTGTAGTCATGATGGGATAATACACTGTCATGAGAAAAGAGGTGATCACACAGAGTTCCCTGCTGCTTGGGTAGAATTGGGGTACATCAGAGAGAAGACAAATAACAGATGATCTCACACGTCTATGGTTTATAAAGAAAACAAGGGAATGCGTAATGTCAGATAATGATGAGCCCTTGGCTCTAGATTACAAAACTAACAGAGACAGGTGAGTGGGGGGACTAGAAGTAACATGGGGACCTTGGAGGTGGGCCTGGGACATCTTGGTAGGGCTGGGGGTATGGCATTGTGTGTCTCAAACCATAAACATTGACAAGATTAGAAATAAGTGACTGAACCTATAATAAGTAAGGTGTCAGGAAAGGTTTCACTAAAATCAGGACATAGGAGCAGACCAGAGGAGGTGAAGGAAGTCTTTGAGGAAAGGACATTCCTGGTAGTGAACAGCCAGAATAAAGGCCCTGAGATCGTCCATCCCAAAGGCATTAAAGGGTCAGAGAGAGGAAGCCATTGGAAATTCTGAGGTGATGGGAGGTGATCTGATTTCTAGGATTCTTGACATAGAGGAGAATGTTCCAAGTTAGGGGGCCACAAACTAGGCATGGTTCCTTGCCCAATGCACTTGGTATTTTCTGTGCCTGAGTTGGAGCCCCACCCTGTGCCATGCCTGTCATTTCTGTGCCATGTGGAACTAGTTCACTTGATCACTTGAATCCCATTATTCATCAATTTGCTCGAGCGGGCGCCAGTAACATTTCCATTGGACCCTATCACGTGCCAGTGTAGCCCAATGGCATCTGGTTGATTCAGGAATATGAAAAAGCCTCAAACCATTCCTTCAGGGTCTTGACAAAGAAGTCTGACCATCTTGTAGGTGGGCAGCCACATGATCTTTTGACATCCGGTGGGATCCAGTCCGTAACGGCTCTAGTGTGGGACTAGTTATACACAAGAATGGCAGGCAAGTACTAACCACAGCGCTTCTCATGCATCCCAGATTGTTAACCCTCTGCACCCTCTTTAGGAAAGTCTGCCAACCACTGTGTTCCCCTGTTGTTTTAGTTGCCTGACCAATAGTATAATTATATACTACTATTAAGAAATGTGACTGCACACCTCAGGTAACTCTATTGAAACCATACTGCGCTCATTGCCAAATCTCTAGTAACCACCAGTTATCTGTTTCATTAACTCTTGGACTCTCACATTCTTAAAAAGAAGTCCTAAAAAGCTTTTGCTTGTGTACATTATCTCTATTGATATTTTAATTTGAGGTTAATGGGAGAAGATTTTAAAGGACAACATGATGGCATGTTAGCTATTTTTAGGAAAATAAGTGGGGCAGCTCCCACACATACAAATATATATATGTGTATATATATGTATATATTGTAATATAATATGTAATAAGTAATATATATAAGTAATATAAGTTTATTTATATATATATAGAGAGAGAGAGTAAGACTTATCGGCATTGTTTTACCACATTGGGAGGGAAATCTCTTTAATATCTGATAGCATGAGACAGTGGAATGTTGTGTCCGAGTTAGCTCTTGGTCCTGAGCATTACAAGTTGATGAAAGTATAGAAAGAAAATCTGACTCTACATAAACATGCTTTTGGAAGAAAGAAGAAAAGGTATTTTAATGGTTTTTTTTTTTTCGAACATTGTGGACATTCTTTTTGATGCTACACTGAAACATGACAAGTGGTAATTCCTGTTATGCTTAGTGGCCATGTGGAATCTGAATTCACATCAGGGAACTCTTAGGCTTCGTCACACTCATGTGCTGTTGTCTGTTTGTGTGCAATCCTAAGAGTGCATCATACTAAGGTGCTTCAGAACATGTGAAGTCACCAAATGAAGCACCAACACTTTTTTTCCTACAGTATTGCAAAGTCACATTCATATCACTACCTTCAAAGGAAAAGTCTTTCGGTAAAGGGAATGCTTAAGCTCAGGGCCATGGATACAAGTGCTTTAAATTTGTACTTGAAACCCAAACTGTTATTGGCAACAAAAACTGAGTTTTGCCAGCAAGGGGATCTTGTAATTCCTGGCACAGCACCACTTGGCTCTGGAGCAAGTACCTACCACAAACCTAGATGAGAACAGATTGTCAGTGGTGCTTTTAAGTAAAAATGTGGTTTCATGGGGGAGGGGGGGGGGAAGGAATGGCTAGTTCAGCTCATAACTCAAAGCATCACAAAAGAACTGTTAAAAGTTATTCTTGGAGGCTAGAGTCATAGTACAGTGGGTAAGGTGTTTGCCTTGCACACAGCCAAGCTGGTTTGGTCTCCAGCACCACGTATGGTGCCCCAAGCTCTGCCAGGAGACATCCATAAATACAGAGCCAGAGCTAGGCCTGAACACAGCTGAGTGTGTCCCCCCAAAATTTTTTTTAAATTTAAAAAAGAAAAACAGAAGAGCATTATGCATGTTTTCCACATGCATAAAGATTGAAAAGAATTGCAATCCAGGGCAAGATTGCATTAAATTAATTCTATTGCTTCATCTTGGACATATGTCTGGGGGACTTCCACTGGTGCTCAGAAGGCCTGGGACCACCAAGGTCACCAGCAGTGCCAACCTGGGTTTGAACCCCAGTACCCCATATAGCCTTCCGAACCCAGCCACTAGTGATCCCTGACCAAGAAGTAAGCCCCGTATGCAATCAGGTGTGACCCTAAAACAAAGCAACAAAAAAAAAAAACACGTGTAAAAATAAAATCTTCCAAAACCAAGGAAAAATGCTTCTGCTTGAGCTCACCTCAAAAAAATCCACAAAAAACTCTTGGTGTGTTTGGCACTGCCATTGACAGGAGGTATTGAGAGCCAGTTCACAAGAAAAGTTACTGAGACCAGGAGTGTACTTGCTTCCATGTTACACCTCTCTGCTCTGCTGGGGTCCTAGGGCAAGCAAGAGCAGTACTAATCAAGGTGTGTCGGGGTATCCAAAGGAAACAAGACAAAATACTCCATTCTCAAGGGAATCCTGCTCCCCTGCAGCTCTAGAAAGGTGAACAGAGGGGGCCGGAGCGATAGCCCAGTGGGTAGGGCGTTTGTCTTGCATGCAGCCGGCTCATGCCAGCACAGGTTCAATCCCTGGCATCCCATATGGTCCCCTGAGCACCGCCAGGAGTGGTTCCTGAGTGCAGAGCCAGGAGAAACCCCTGAGCATTGCCGGGTGTGACCCAAAAAAGAAAAAAAAAAAAAGAAAGGTGAACAGAGAGTGAGTACATGCTACAGCCACCAGGCCATGAGGGGAAAGAGGCCTTCGGGGTTCTAGTGGCTGTGGCAGCTGTGAGAAGTAGAGAATGGTCTGCCCTGGCATTTACTAAGGCGTTAGCCGTGGGCAAGTTTCCTGGCTTCCAAGAGGCTGATGAGAACCAGGGAGCTCACGGGACCCAGGAGGAAAGGGACTGTGGATGGTGGCCAGGAGATCCTGCAGGTGGCAGTCGCTGTTGAGACGCCGTCCTTCCCCCAGAACCAGGTGTCCAAGCCAAGTAGGTGTCATTGCCCAGGCTCGAGCAGGATGCATGCTCGCCGAACCCCAGGGTTTCACTGTGTCTTTGTGTTTCAGGGCTCCACAGTGGCAAGAGAGGCAAGTGACAAAGAAAAGGTAAGTGCTTCACCCTGTGTCTTACCCACTGGGCCTTTAAAAAATATATACCAAAAAAGTTCTTATTCTTTAATCATTTTTTTATGGAAGTAACATTGAGGCCTAACATTGGTTATAAGTGGCAGGTATGCGTTGTTGCAATCAGCATGTATTTGGTTTATGGCTTTTTGTTCATGCTCAGTGCTGACTCCTGGCTCTGCAGTCAGGGTCACTCCTGGCAGAGCTTAGGAGACCATATGGGATGTCAGGGATCGAGCCTGGGTCTTCATTGTGCAAGTGTCTTACCCACTGTACTCTCTCCAGCTCATTATGAACCATCATGGTGCCCTGGCAAACGTATTTTTAACACTTCCAACTTTCTTGCAAGTCCGCCCAGAGTACCAGCTCTAAGCATAAATGGAGCTGCTAGACTTCGGTGTTAGTCCGACTAACCATTTCTCACTCCAGAGGCTGGGCCATGTCCTGGCAGGAGACCCTCTGGATTGGTCAGTCTCACAGACTTTCCCATCTTGCGAGGAGAAGCTACAGAACCACCCTCTCTGAGGACTCGAAGGTTCTGCTGGGATGTCCTTATAGAGGACAGCTGTTTCTCCAAGCCTCTCCCAGGAGGTGGGGTGGGAGAAGGGGGAGGTGGATGGACTCCTGAGGAAACGTTCTGCTTTCCTCCCTTCCATGGGCCCCAGCTGAGATGCTGAAGCTCAGGTCTACAGAGCATTACACCACCAGGGGCAGAGACAAAGCTCACCTTGATGGGGGGCAGTGGGTGCCGGGTTCATGGCAGTCTTGGTTTGGGGATTGTTCAGGTTGATAGTAAGTGGCATTTGTTATGCACACCCTTATATGTGAGATACCTTAAATGTCTGCATGAATGTGGTCCTGTGATCCTTACAGCCCCGTTAGGAAGTGTGTGCTATTGGCACTTCCTCCCGCAGGCTTTCTTGACAGTTCGAAGGTCCCACACTTAGAAACCAGCCAGTTCTCTATACTGCCTTCTCAGTGTTTGGACTCTCTCTCTCTCTCTCTCTCTCTCTCTCTCTCTCTCGCTCTCTCTCTCTCCTCTCTCTCTCTCTCTCTCTGTCTGTCTCTCATGAAGAACAAGGACTCATTCACCACAGTGAAAGTACTTTTTTTCCTTTCTGAATTACATGGTACAAAAGTACTTCAGTCTTGTCAAAAATTTTCAAAATCATGAAATTCTTTTATTTCATATTGTTTGCAGTACAACCTGTTTCCTCGATTTCACGAGCTCAGTTATTTTTCTGAGTGCAGAATATGGCTGTGGTCCAGAGGTTCAAAACCACTGGTCTCAGTGATCATCTCTCACACAATTTTGTGGGGAAGCTGAAGTTCCCCAGGCAGAATCCCAGGCTCTCTGCCTCTCCTTCAGGAGGGAGCAGCTCTGGAGGATTCTAGATTGCAAACACTCACACAGGAACTCAGCAATTGGGGATATTTTGAAGATATGGAATGTGAAAATAATTTAAATCAGTAATTGGTGCCTGCCTTGGCAATAGGGTATTATGTTTCTGATAGAGCGGCTTGTTTATAATCTGACTACAACTCAGGTAGCTTTTACTAAATTATCACAGCTAACAAATAAACAGAAGGTATTCATAGGGCTGCAAGCTTAAAAATACCAGTTTGTTTTCTTTCCCACTTTATATAAACACCGCGTTTACAAAGGTGTTATGTTTATGTGTTACAGGTGTTCACTATTACAACACCAATCCCACCACCACGGTCGCCTTCCCTCCATTCTCCCAATCACTCCTCAAGCCTGTCCCCTAGCAGGCCCATGATCATTTATTTTATATTGCTTGTTAGCACTAAATGATTAACAGAACGTTCAAAAAATGTTTCACAGAGAAAATTAAGACCTTGTCTGAGAGTTTAGTAAGCTATTGTTGCAAATTAAGCCTCTGTGTTAATGTTTTTGTTAGGAGAATGGTTGACTTCTGCATTGCTTCCCACCCAATCTGGTGTGCTCCTATGGGATACCAGAGTTGTAGAGTTTGAAGCTGTTGCTCCAGAAAATCCAGAATATTTGGTAGGGCAGTCTGGCCAGAGTTATGGCAATGGCTTTGGGGTGTGGGTGTGGCTACTGGGGCTTTGTTAGGGTGAGAGCTGCCCCCCACCCCAAGATTGCCCCAGAGGTCTCAGCAGGGAACAAGTATCTGAGAAGGTTTTGCAGCTAGTTGATCTCTTTAAGCAAGGTTTGTTTATGAGTCTCTGGAACAAGGCTGGTCAAATGAGCGTGGGCGGCCACAGCAGAGACATGGGCCTGGTAAATGCGCTTGGACACTGGGACATGGGTGTGGCTGCTGGAGTTTCTGGAAGTACCCATGGTTTGTTTTAAACTCCAGAAAAGTCTTTTCTTTTGCTCCCAATTTTCAGGTTCTGTTCCACTCCCAAAAAGCCTGCCACTCGTTGTGTTCCCAAATAAAAAGCATGCCTGTTAGCAAGACTCTTAGCTGAATCAGAGATAATTTGGAAAAGGTTAAAACTATTGTCTACATTTTAGCCTCTGATAAAGAAAGTGTTCTAGAAGAGCATTTTCTTCCCTGCTATCTGTGGAATCATATTCTCTACTAAACGATTGTCATGGTGGAGAGAACAATTTTCACAGAAGGCTCTCCATTGATGAGGCTTAATTAGTCACTGGAATTCTTCATTTTTCTTTCATTTGAGTCATTATAACTGTTTTAATTTCACATACTTTTAACTTGTTGATGACAAGTTTTAAAACTGTCATTTCAAATATTTGCTGTTCTAGGTGCAGACAAGTCCCATCCCTGAGGTTTCAGCTTGACACATAATTAGTGTGATTTGCATTAGCATAATAATGATGATGGGACTGAAGGAAATAAAGTACTTCTATTCCAACAATAATGGAATCACTTTCATGGCAACAAGTATCAGAACACGCATGTACAGATGTCTTTAATTTTTTTTTTAAACAAAGAGCAGAGCACTGCTTTAAAAAAAATTTCTTTTTTCAAACTGTTGTCACATTCTGACAGCAGCTTTGACTTGTTTCATTCTTTAATTCTTTCCCTTTTAATGGAAGGACATCTCCCATTCACGGCTCCAGCAGCTTCACCTCCTGTAAATGAGACAGAGAAATGTGGATCTCCCTGGTGGTCGGTCTTTTTCACAGCTGCGCTGCAATTCCAGCGAGACATCAAATTAGTAATTATAGCCGAGCGGGCTGCTTTTTACAAATGACAGCCTTAGCACACTGCCAGCAAGCCAGCCCTCAGCAGGGACTCCTGGAAGTAAAAGAAAAACATAACTGGACTCACTTGATTTCTGAGGGATTTGATCTGACTCTTTAAAAAAGCCTGTGTTCCTGAGAGAGGATCCTGGGGATTTACACAAATATGCGTTTTGTTTCATAGATTCTGCTTCGTTCTCCTCAAAACTCATGTCTGATTTTATTAGGTAAAGCCAAGCCTGTTTAATGGAGTCATAGGGTCACAATCAGAAGATTCCTTTTTAACATATAACCCTTCTCCCTAGAACCCATTTGAAAGAAAACAGCTGCCCTGCAATTGGCATTTGTATAACTATATTGGCGATGATCATTGTTGACACTTGGATAATGGGCTACAAAAAGCCGCCTTGTCGATTCATGGCCATTGTGAATTGCACAAGCAATTAAGTGACTGTCACCATCTCTGACACTTTACCTATTACGGGCATGGAGGGCTGGGGAGAATTCATCATACATTCACGTCTGAAAAGTGCTTTCCTAAACCAGTTTCCAGCATTTCTTTTGTGATCTTTAAATTGTAACAAATTATAATTAATTGCTACCTCTCCACTGGTTATTGGGGCTGCAGTTAAAGACAAGGTAACACAGATGGCAGGATGGGAGCCCAAGGTACAAAAGCACAGCGGTGTGTCCTGGGAATCTTTCTTCTGCGGCTCAAAGTTAATAATAAGCGCCTCCTTTTCCACTGTCAGCGCTTGATGCGTGAAAGAGAGCGTCAAGGTTGCAAGCCCTAAACCCTCCTCACGCTTCTACCAACTTGTGTAAATTCCTTCCTCCCAATAAGAAGTGACCTCTACCCCTGCCAGCCATTGTTAAGGCCACTTGTCTCAGGACCCGAAATCTGGCGACCATTTCTCTTTGGGGCCCATTTCTCAAACCTGACATTAAAGACACCCCCAGTCACACCTGCCTCTTGTCCAGGAGGTGCTTTAGAAGAGTTTGTGGGGGCAGGTACCAGACAGAGGCTTTAGGGAGGCAGCGTGCCAGCCGCTCATTTGCCTTTTGGTGAAAGTTGAGGCTTGGGGACAAGTCATTTAACTTTGTCCTCATTTATAAAATGTAAGTGCTGGCTTTGCTCTTTGTGCATAAGAATCTCATCTCAGTGCCACATTCTTTCCCAGCCCCTCCTGCTCAGTGTGGGCTCAGGGTCTCGCTGTGACACAGGAAAGGTATAAACCATCATTTGCCCTCAGCACATGCACCTGCCTGTCCAGTAACCCGGGAGTGGGGGCAGGTAGCAAAAAGGGGGGTTTGGGGGAAAGGGGTGTAGCACGGGCTGCTGTCATCGTCTTTGCTGCTGTTGTTGGGACGAACCTCAGGCTGCTTGGAGTTCCCAAGGCCCATGTGTGGGAGGTAGGATGTCAAACACTGGAAAAGCATGTGCTCAAGACAAGGTAACACAGATGGCAGGGTGGGAGCCAAGGTATGCCACATGCCAGGCTCTGGGGAGTGAAGTTGAATTTCATGTGCTCTGGCTGGTAAGTGGGACATGTGGAAAGGAGCGATCCCTTCCACAGGTTCCTGTGAGCATTTCCGGCTCCCATGCGTCCCTCCTTTACCAGCCTGGCTTGTGTGTAGCACCATTTCTGTTCGAACTTAATCCATCTTCCGTCATTTGCCTCCTCTGTATGGCTTGGGTGCATTGAAGGGCACAACTGATTTGAGAGCAATAGAACAGAGCAATAGAACAGTGGGGAGGGCACTTGGCTAGCACACAGCTGAACCGAGCTCCATCCCGGCATCCCATATGGTCCCATGAGCACCAACGGGAGTAATTCCTGAGTTCAGAGCCAGGAATAAGCCCTGAGCACTGCCAGGTGTGACCCAAAAACAAAACAAACTTCCCTTACATCAGATCCCTTCCCTTACATCAGAAGTTTCCAGACTTCTGATGAACCGCCTCCCTTTTCAGAAAAAAAATAAAGTGCCCCCTGGAAATCTGTCTCTTGAAGCAAACAAACAGAAGGCACCCCCAATTTTATCCAAGGCTACTACTCCCTACCCTTCCACCCACCCTTTCAGTTCATTCCATCAGGAAACACTCCCATTTGGGAAACTTCGCCCAAAGTTTTTGGGCTGTTAAACTTTGGGGGGGTTAGGTGGGAGGAAGTGGGACCACTCCTAACAGTGCTCAGGGCTTACTCCTGGCTCTGCACTCAGGAACTAACTCTCGCTGGGTGTCAGGGAACCATATGGGATGCTGGAGAATTGAAACCAGCCTCATGCAAGGCAAACTCCCTCTCCACTGCACTATCTCTCTGGCCCAAGTGAATTTTTACATCACTGGCCAGACATGTGGAACAGTGCGAGTGAGATGTTTTCAGCCTAAAAACAATCCTCCATCTCTTGGTGCCGGAAAGAGATGGGAGGCAGGAAAAGAAACTTCCAAATTTTAATGTGACCTGAATTTAAGCCAAGTTGCTACAGATGTATATAATTAGGATGATAAAAATGACAATGTTTGCTAAGTTTGCCTTAAACCAGGATGTGTAGGAGTGAGCTTGTTTAGTTGTTCCCATTCCGACATTTCGTAGACCGTGTCCTGGATGGCAAAGGGTATCAGAGGGTGGGAAACCTGCTAGTCATGTCTTCCCTGCAGTGCAGTGATACTCCAGGCTTTCTGTCACCGTGGACGTTATCCTGGGCCTAGAAAGCTATTACGACTTTGGAGCCCAGCAACATTAGAGAGGAAGACATGGGACTTTGGAAGGATTAGCTTGAGAACTTAGGGACAAGCTGCCCCACCACTGTGTTCTAGCAGCCTTGGACATCAATGGAAACAGACTTTACTTCTCCGCATCATCGCTGCTATTTCCCAAGCTGTCTGGGCTATTTGCCACCCACCTGGACACAGATATGAACAGAGTCAAAGTAAGAATTCTGAAATTCTTACCAGAACCTACTGCTGCTGGCCATAAATGTGAACATTTTCCACGGGCGGGGTGGGGGTGTCACATAAGTTAGCAAGAACCTGTGGGTTCATATCCCAAGCCAATGTGAGGGTTCATAAGAAATTGAACGCACAGACCTGTTGGCTGTTAAAGCTCCTTCACATGAAGGGCCAGAGAGAGAATACTGTAGGTAAGGCACTTGCCTTGGCTAAGGTACCCTGTATGACCCCTGAGCTCAGAGCCAGGAGTAAGCCCTGAGGACCACTGGGTGTGACCCCAAATCACTGTCTCTTCCCCTCCCTACCAAAAGAAAGTTTCTTCTGTGAGCAAACACCTGCGATCAGCACCATTTCTGTCCAAACTTAATCCATCTTCCATCATTTGCCTTCTCTTGGATCTCTGTATGACCTGGAGTGCATTGAACGGCACAACTGATTTGAGAGCAATAGAACAGAGCAATAGAACAGCGGGAGGGCTCTTGCCTAGCACATAGCTGAACTGGGCTCTATCCTCGGCCTCCCATATGGTCCTCTGAGCACCACCAGGAGTAATTCCTGAGTTCAGAGCCAGGAATAAGCCCTGAGCACTGCTAGGTGTGCCTCAAAAACAAAACAAACAGACTGATTTGATCAGAACTCTCTAACATTTCTTAGGGGCCCCACATTGGTAGCACACAGATAATGCTGTTTAATCAAATCGCCTCTGTGCCCCCTTCGTCTAAGGGTGACCTCAGCTTCTCTCCTGAAAGATTTCTGGAGTCAATTTTCAGCCCCATTAGCCTGATTTTCATGAAGCTTTGGGCAAGCCCAGTAACAGAGGGGTGGGGATCCTTTTTCTGCAAGTTTCCTCTCACTAAGGTGAGCCTGAACTAACAAATTAGGCAGCCATGGCCTTGAGCAGTCTCCCCAGGAGACAGTGATTAGTTCATCATTTTTAAAGCTGTGCACCCACTCAGAGTCTCCCAGTATGTCTCTTCAAAGGGACATCAGGCAGTCATCTTTGAATCAAGACTTACAATTAGACTTTTTTAATGAGTTGCCAAATGAGCACATCGACCAAAAATTCATTTCTCTCTGAAATACAAGTCCTTTAATCACAGAGTGCTATGCTCCATATTATCCTTTGCATTGAAACCTTCTGGTGCCAAAATCCTGTTTGCATTAAACACTCAAGTGTGGCAGGACTTTGTTCCATCTTCCTGTTGGGGTTTGCAGCCAGACTAAAATAAGAACTTGGCTCTGTGGCCTATAGATTTTGGCTCTGCGTGCTTCACATACGTGTATTTTTTAATTTTCCTTTTGTTAATGGCAATACAGTATTTTGATGCAATGTAAACTTTGTCCAATTGAGTGTAATTGTAAAATGATGACAAAACCCATATCATAGTCCTTTGAATTCTGTGTATTTGAAGCTTTGTTTTTGACTGTAAATACAGATATTAAGTATCTGCGGTTTATTGGCTTTTAGAAGACAATTTTTTGAGGGGGAGGCCCTTCCACAGCACAGGGGCAACCAGAGCTACATGTGGCAGTACATGTGAGGTTGAAGATTCAGCCCAAGGCCCTGTGTAGGCCAGGCCCCATTCCAGCCCTTTGAGCTCTTTCCTGACTATAAGTTTTTGTGACTTTTTGAGTTATTAGGCCAGAGAGATTGTACAGCAGGTAGAGCACTTGCCTTGGACACAGCTGACCCTGGTTAGATCCCCAGCACCCCATATGGTCCCCTGAACCTCACTAGGAGTGATCCGTGAGCATAGAGCCAGAAGTAAACCCTGAGCTTACCAGATATGACCCCCCCAAAAGAAGAAAGTGTTTTACTTATCTAAAAGATATTTTAGATCTTTCAAAAATGAATTTTCTGGCCTTACTGTTTTTAAAACACCATACATCAGATCATAGAACCTAATGAAATAAGTAAAAAAAAATGCAATATAACTATAAATATATGTATGTAATAAATATACAAATAGGCTATATAAATACATATGCAGATATACACCCATAAAAAGGGTTAACCTCCATTTGAAATAAAGCCTTTTGGTAGACATTTATTTTTCTGGGAGTCTTTCTTAAAAATTTCAAGTCCTTGGATCCCATGGGACGCCAAAAGATCACATGGCCGCCCACCTACAAGATTGTCTGACTTCTTCATCAAGACCCTGAATGAACGGTTTGAGGCTCTTTGTATTCCTAAAGCAAGCAGATGCCATTGGGCTACACTGGCACGTGATAGGGTCAAATGGAAATGTTACTGGCACCCACTGAACGAATCGATGGATAATGGGATGTCAAGTGATCAGGTGATCAAGTATAATTTGAAATGTTTGGGAAAGATCAACAAAAAATTAGATTCAAAGATTCCTATATTTAATGAAGTTATATTTTTGCTATCTAAAGAGATAAGAAAAACTAGATGAAATTAAATAAGCAAATATATTGTATGTTAGAAGTGATAACCACTATGGAAAAAAGAAAAAAGTTGGAAATGTACCTGATGCTATGAAACACTGAAATGAGATCTGTCCCATAGTTAACTATGAGATTTATTTTTTTAAGATTGATTTTTATTAAAAAATCCTAACCACAAGTTGTATTGAAAAAAATTCAAGTCTTTAGTCATTTGAAAATTTCATATTCTATTGAAAGTGCTGTATCTGGGGCCGGAGTGATAGCCCAGAGGTTAGGTGTTTGCCTTGAACGCGCCGGCCCATGCCAGCCTGGGTTCCATCCCCGGCATCCCATATGGTCCCTCGAGCACCGCCAGGAGTAATTCCTGAGTGCAGAGCCAGGAGAAACCCCTGAGCATTGCCGGGTGTGACCCAAAAATCAAAAAAAAAAGTGCTGTATCTATATTAGTAGTCAACATTTAATACCTTGGGTAAGTTTACTGCCTTGGATTGTTGATCCCTCTCTCTCTCTCTCTCTCTCACACACACACACACACACACACACACACACACACTCCCTCCCTCTCCCTTTCCCTCTCCTTCCTTTTCTCTCCCTGTCTCCCTGTCCCTCTTTTCCTCCCTCTCTCTCTTCTCTCCTGTCTTGCTCAACCTCTCCCTCTCTCCTTCCATTTCTCCCTCTCTCTCTCTCTCCTCTCTTTCTCCCTCCTTTTTGCAGTCTAATGAGAAGAAGCAGAACCTGCGTGTCTCTGTTGGGGGTCCCAGGATCCCTCCAGCCACCTTCTGCTCCCTCGGTCTTTGCTGAGCTGTCCATGGAGACTGTTCATTTCTAAAGCAAGAGATTCCTAGTAGTGTTAGTTCTGATATCTACTCCTTTTTAAAACATCTCAAAGCCCTGGCCAAGTCTATCCACAGAAAGACCATTTTGATCAAGCATTGAACCGTAGAATACAACAAAAACATTAGTTTAGGGGACCACATCCAACAGTTTAAGAGGTGAGGGTGGGATCCACTCCAGGCTCAGTGCTCTGGCTACCAACCCCATGGTGTACAGGGGGCCGTGTGGTGCTGAGTTACAAATCCAGGCATCCAGCATGCAAGAAGTGCGCATCCGACCTTTTGAACGCTCTTCCTGACCCCTAAGCAATTCTCTCCAGAAGCATTTATACATTCACGATAACTTGTTTTCTGACAGTCTCTGTCGCTCTGGTACTTCTTGACTCTCAACTCCAAGTCCATTCTTGTCTTAGGTATGCTTAAGCCATTTTTTACTGTGACCAATTGTTATCATGTTCCTTTACTGTTGCAGAATATAGATCTGGTGAGGAACAGCCTATAATACTGTGCCTCTAAAAAGGAAACAAAAATATTTCAGCCTACATAAAAAAAAGAAAAAATATAAGAAATTTTTTCTTTTTACAGCTAAGATTAAGTTAAATGTTCCCAAGGAGTTCATTGCTCTCAGTATTTTGATTGCATGTTCTGTTTACAAAGATTACAGTTTGTGGATTTTTTGCTTTCGAGCAGTAAAATGGCACTCACTTAAATGACTTACTTTTATAACATAATGGCTTTAAAAACACTAATTCCGTAAGGCGGAGCCAGTAAATTTCTGTCTTTGGCCATATATTTTTTAAGCATTCATTTTGTCCCATGTTACTAACTATAATGTAGATAAATTATTACTCCAAGGATTCACTTTCCCCTATTTTTATTCTCGTAGTAGTGCTTTATTCTCATTTTACTTCCAGTGAGAAAGGTTTCCACAGTGGATTTTCCTGGTAGGGAGGGTTTTGTGACTATAGAGAATTTTCTAGCCAGATTTGATAGTCAGGTGTGGAGAGCTAAGTGCATCTAATGCCCCTGGTTCCATGCCCGTGTGTCTGCCGCAGAGATGGGATGAAATGACCCCACATTATATCTGCTAGGCGTGTATGCCATAAAGACACTTGGTATAGTCATAGGAAACACTTGTGACTGCAGATAAAAACCTTAAAACAAAGGAAGCCTCAAACATGATTTGTTGCTTATATCCCAAGTTAAAGCACCTATTTCCTTTAAAAAATAATAATAAAATCTGAGGGAAACAAGAAGGAACCTCGGAAATAGTAAATTCTTCTATCCAAGAACTGCACATTCTCTGTCAATTAATTCATGCATGACCCTTCTCAGAGAGGAGGTGAGGTCAGGATCCCCGCCGCCTCCTTGGCAACCCAGTGTGGCACGACAGTTCCCTGTCACAATCCCACAGCAGACTGGCCAGGAGCTCTCAATTCCAAGCAAATAAACACTTAACCTACTACCACTTGAGAAAGGTTGCTGACCGCTGGCTGGCAGCCAGCCCCAATAATCCACAGTACAGCATTGGGGCACTGGAGCCCTCGGCCTGGGTGGTTTCCTCTGCTCTCTGGCTGAGTCCACAGGGCTGGGAAAGGGATTAAAGTCACCCGTTATTAAAGAACCTGACTCTGGGACTCAAGCTTTCCCCTCAGTGCCCACCATCCAGGCTTTCAAAGCAAAGGGAAGAATCCTTGGCTGCTCTATTCTTTCATAGCTTAATAGTTCTCCTCCCGCCAAAATAAGAGCCCAGTGGAGGAAAGTGTGTGCTCAACGCTCTGGGAGCCCTGGTTCAGTCCCCAGCACCAGCCGGCCAGCCATCCACCCCGTGTGGTTCAGAGACCACAGTAATAATAAAATACAATGGTGTGGTTTTAATATATGCATTGTACATTATCAGAAGGATCGAATGGGGCAGTAATTAAGCCAAGGAAGAAGGTTTTCTGAAGGGTGAAGCTTTGTTATAACTAGTTCATTACAATTCTTCTGTTTCCCCTTTGAAGATATTGTTCAACCTATAGTAAAAGGCCAGTTTCAATATCATGCAAAGTACTGAATGTTCACATGGAAAGGAAGTTGCGATGGTGACACTGATGAGGGTAACACAGGCCATTCTGTGTGTGGATGTGTCACATGGGTTTTATTCTCAGGATCAACCTTCGCAGATGCCTGAGAGGGAACCAGCTGGTTTCCGGCCCAACCTGGGAAAGAGCATACCAGTGCCACTTCCCAGACTGGGCGAAGTGTCCTCAACTCTCTGATCTCAGCCTGCTTCTCTGGGAGATGAGGATAATCATAAGGGAGACCAGTGAGGCTGTCTCACAGCCAAAACAACCAATGTTGCGGTGGGTGTGGAAAAAAAAAGACCCTCATCCAATGCTGGTAGGAATTGGTTCAACCCTTTTTAGAAAATAATATGGACACTTCTCAAAAAACTAAGAATTGGGCTTCCATATGACCCACAAATCCCCTTCTGGGGAGCTACCCTAAGTGTCCAAAAACTGCTCAGAAAAATCATGTGCACTCCTGTGTCCATTACAGCACGATTTGCAGTAGCCAAAATCTACAAACAACCTAGATGTACAGGCACAGATGATAGGCTAAAGAGACTTTGGTTCACATACACAGTGGAATATTCCTGCTATATCAAAGACAGTAGCATGCAGTTTGCCACCACATGCCTAGAACTGGAGGGAAGCAAAAGCTAAATGAAGTCAGCCAGAAGGAGAGGCATGGGCTGAAAATCATCTCCTGTATGGGATTAAAAAAAAAAAAAGCATAGTAAGGGAATAACAAATGACCAAAGTAACAGAACCTGAGACCTGATCGACTGAGTGGAACACCACGATTCAAAGACTTGGAGGGGGTGAGGTTGAAGGGAAGGTTATGGGGTGGGGGGGCGGGGGGCTTGGAGGGGAATTGGAGACAATGGTGGAGGGAAAATGGATATACTGGTGAGGTGAGGATACATACAACACTTTTATGCATGAATATTGTATTCATGAAACCCTACCATAGACCATATTGTAAAATTGTATAGCCTAGTGACAAATAGTTTGGTTTTTTTAATAATCATTTAAAAGGCAATTGCAAAGTATCTTCGAGACGATGTGGATGCTAGTCCAGTAGTGTGGTCCAGTGGTTAGAGCACCTGCCTCACTCACAAGAGACCGTGGGTTTAATCCCTGACATCCTTCCCTCCCCCCAAAAAAAAAGAATAGATGCACATAGATGGCTAGTGCAGTACTTTTAGGTACACATAAGCACATGAGGCTGGGGAGCTCTCCAGGAACCAGCCCCGGATGCCCAGCAAATAAGAGGACAGTCAGGCTCTGTCCTCAGATCTTTGTCTCCAAGACACAGGACTGTTTGTGGGCTAGTGACCGTTCCTTCCATAGCCACCCTACAAAAGCTCCACCTTTGTCTGTTGATCCTGTCAGTAAGCCCTTAAGTCTTTCAACCACTCTCATTCCCCTTTTAGAACTTGTTCCAAATTAAATAGCAGCCGAGTGCCTGTGAAACTCACTAGTGAGTTTAGTAATGGACAACAGGGCGTCCAGAGTTTTATATGGCCAAATTATGCTGCCCTTATGGTCTTTCTGTTGGGAGGACCCAAAAACTAGCATTTGTCTTCACTACTGTGACTGAATTGCAAACTCATTCCTAAGGGGTCACTTCCCAGGTTTCTCTCACACAAAAGTAATGTCCCTTCCATGTGTGAGGCGAGTGGTAGGACTGAAGTGGGATGTCACGGTCCTTTACCCTCCTCTTTCCTGCCGTTGGCTGTCCCCCTCTTCCCGCTGAGTGAGTTTGCTAAGCTTCAGCTGCTCACTTTTGTGTTTCCTGTGCTAACTGAAGAACCCATGGTATGATTGGCTCAAACATTAAGTCTTACTGTACTATCTTCCCATAAAACAATAAATGATTTGACTGTTATTGATGTCAAATGTAGGCGGTGCATCTCCCAGGCCCTTCCTCAACTTTTGTGAAGAATGGCATTGCATTTTTGTTTCCTGAAAACTTAATGGTTCAGCACAAAGTTATTCGCAAGTAGTCGAGCTCTGCTGGAAGCCTGATGTCTTATTCATACACCTAATGAATGGATCGATTTGTTCCTACATCTACGTACTCCCACTGCCTGCTTTCTCCCGACTTCATCTGGTTGCCTGGGTCAGAATCTCCTTTCGAGTTGGACTCTTAGTTCCCTGCTCATTTTTTCCCTATCTCTGCCTGACAGTCCTCAGTACCTTCTTATTTGATCTGATCTTTGGATTTCTGAGCTATGCTCTACCTGCTTTGTAAGGATAACTATTGTGGCCTCAAAATAATGGACCTTCAAATGTCCTCTTCTCAGTGATAAGAGTCTCTTTGCTGCTAATCTGGAATCTACTGCACCATATATGTGCACATATGTGTGTGCATGTAGGTGTGAGTCATTTATATGCATGTGAAGACCTTATAGAATAGGGTAGGACATTAGGGCATTTGTTTTTGTTTGTTTGTTTTGCTTTTTGGGTCACACCTGGCAATGCTCAGGGGTTACTCCTGGCTCTACACTCAGGATTTACTCCCGGCGGCACTCGGGGGACCATATGGGATGCCCGGGAATCGAACCCAGGTCAGCCGCTTGCAAGGCAAACGCCTTACCCGCTGTGCTATCGCCCGCCCCCCATTAGGGCATTTGAAAATTGCTTTAATAGATAGACCCTGTGAATTTTGGGCTGGGAGGCAATGTGAGAACTAGAAAGGAAAATATATTCTTTCATTTTGTTTCATTTTTTGGTTTTTCATTTGCATCACCTTTGTGGGAAAGGAAAACTCAGGCATCCATTAATTGAATATATCACTAACAGGTGATATATTCTGTTGAATTCCTTTCAACTGGAAGAAATCAGCTATGCTTAGCTGAAAGAGAGGGGCAGGTTTTGATAGGTCTCGAGTTCTCCCAGAATCCAGGTTGCACAGAGTTAGATAGAACGAGCCCCATTTCCAAAAATGATATGCCTGTATTAACCTAAACACCACAGTCTGAGCTCAAAGGGGTCTCCTCTAGGACTGCTGTGGTAATCGTTGCCTATTATTTTTGGTTGGACAGCTTTTCTGTCAGCTGACCATCCTGTTTTCATTTGAAAGAGTGGGGCTTCTCCACTTAGAATGGTGTATGTTATCCAAGTCAGAACAGAACAGTTTTCCTGGTGGAGTGGTGTTTAGGAAAGCCAAGGACATAATGCCCACCCCCCGGGTCTCCTGACTCAGAAATTAGTTGTGTTTATGGATGCGACTTTTCCAGGACAAGATAACATTATTTTGTAACGTGAACCAAGCAAAGATTACCCCAAAAAAGGCGGGTGGGCAGGAGAAGGAGGGGACGGAGGAGGGGATGTTGGATTGCATCATCAAGAAAATTAAGGGTTCCTGATAAAGAATGCCAAAATGACAGATTCTATGCTTAGAAGACATTTCTTACATTGTCTTCTAAGAAAGTGAGTCTAAGAATACAGGTTTATTCCCAAGAAAATCAGGAAATGACTTACAAAGCCTGATGATACGGGAGCCCTCTAACCCGCCATTCCCATTGGGAAGGCTGCCAGTGGTTATGGCTCACTGGTGCCCCCTTGCGGTATCAAAACCACCTCACATTTTACTGCCTAGGGTAAGACCCCTGTAGTAATTGTGGAAACCCAGTTTCCAGGCATAGAAACTTCAGTTCCAGGATTGGAAGGCACATATGGGTATTTTTGTTTGATTGTCTTATTCTTTTTTATAATTTAAGCTGTACATTTATTTTTTATTTATTGTAGGCCAAAGAACTGCCAACTTTAAAGGATAATGATTTCATTAATGAGGGCCAAAAGATCTATATTGATGACAACAACAAAAAGATTTTCCTGGAAAAACTCAAAAGGATGTGGAGGTAAGAAAAATAAATAAATATAAAGGGCCCCCCTTAGATAAGTGTCTCAACTCTGTTGGTGTTGAAAATAGGTCTCAAATTTGCCCAGAATCCAGTTTGCACAAAGTAAAAATAGAATAAATGAAAACATTTCCAAAAAATTATGCCTGTATTATCCTAAACTCCACATCCTGGGCTCAAGGGGGTCTCCCCCTGGGGCCCCTGTGGTAACTGCTGAACCATCTATCTAAAGCTGCAACCAAGGCAAAAAGAGATTTCCTGCGCTTGTGGTTTTGAAGCCCCTGGTCTGTAGGTGTAGAAAGGTTGAAAAGTATCGGTCTGCCATGGTGGCGATTAACTGCTGGTCGGTCAGGTCCGTGGGCTGCTGCTCAGAACAAGTGCTGATCTGTAGGGATGAAATTGTTGAAGAAAGCTGGGCTACGTTATCAGGCGCAGATGTACCTATAAACAGGTGTGTCTCATGGCCTGCGTCTATAGAGAAAAGCGCTGGATCAGTCCTCTCTGCTCCCGCTAGTGGATTGATTACAGAATGGAATTCACTCCCTACAGAGATGGCTCCAGAGCCCTGCTTGTGGCCTAGCCCTCAACCACATCATTAGTTTAAAACTATTAGAAAGACAATAGGAATTTTAGATGCTCTGCAGGTGATTTAAGGACAGGAAAGTTCCAGAACCTCTGTTTTAAGTGAGCACCCACTGTCTGTGTGTGGTTAAGCACTTTTGTGCAGACTCACTGCCCACGGTAACCAGTGTCAGGGGTAGGAAATGAACCAGATGGCCTGTCAAGGAACCGAGCATCTCATAGCAATTCGATTTGGATTTTTTCCCCCTCTTTAAGTTCAGGTTTGTGTTAGATTCCTCACTCAGTTACCCAGTGCTATTAACTATCTATTTGTTTTCTTTCAATTAATAAATAGGACATCACTTTGGGCAGGCTCTTAGGCAGCTCTAGCCTGGTGGCAACCACAAAGGGCAGCGCCAGGGCCCATGGCCCAGGCTGGGGAGAGAGAAACTACTTATGAGAATTAGGCTTTCTGTCTAGAATCGGAAGCTTTCTTTGTAAGGGCCATAACAGTAATCTTCCACTGTCCTGGTTATTAAAATGGTGTTACTATTTCCTGGGCTGTCTTGTTCTCGGGAAATATTCATAAAATAATCATTTTATTCTTTGGGTCTGGGGGTAGCCACTCTCAGCAGTGCTCAGGGACCGAATCTTGGAGTCGGAAATCAAACCAGGACCATGGTCCCAGACACATGCAAGGCAGGCACCTCCACCTCATTCCTATCTCTCTGGCCCAACATTTGATTCTTACAGTCTGTGTTACAGGACAGTACAAAAAGAATTCTAGATTTGCACTTACCCAGTTTGTGTTAGATGTTAGTTTTGCTTTTTGTGTACTTTTTATCCCCCTCTTTCAAGGTGCTGTTTCCAGCATACCAACACAGATCTGCCACGGAGAGATGCTGGCTGAGGGTCCTCTTTCACGTGACATTAAACATGACTTGTTTTCTTTTCGCCAAAGAATGGCTGTCATGCTTTTGATTGTATTCTCCACAAGGAATACAAGAAACTGTATTTTCTTTTCTTGTATAATACAAGAAAATTCAATACTGAACTTTTTTTCTTTCTGTAAACACATTTCCTTTATGATCTTCTTGCAACACTTTCATTGTAAAACTCTTGGGTCAAGTTAGTTCATAATTATTTTTAGCTCATAAATGACTTTAATAAAAAGAAATTTACCTGGGGAGGAGTGTTGGAGAGCAGAGGAAAACACTCTGCCTTAAGTGTAGCCAACCTCAGCTTGATTCCAGCACAGCATATGGTACCCCAGAGCACTGCTAGGAGTCACTCCTGAGCATAGAGCCAGGAATAGCCCATGAACTCCATTTGGTATGACCCAAGCAAACCCCAGATATTTCTTATCTTTTTTAAAATTTAGATATGAGTTTCATTTGATTCTGTTTTTATTGCATGTCGCATGGATTATGAAATGTTCATCACAGTGGCCAGAGTGGTAGATCAGTAGGTAGGGTGTTTGCCTTGCGTGCAACTGATCCTGATTCAATCCCCAGCATCCCATATGGTATCCCAAGCACCGCCAGGAGTAATTCCTGAGTGCTGAGCCTGGAGTAGCCCCTGAGCATCACTGGGCGTGACCCATAAAGGGAAAAAAAAAAAGAAATGTTCATCACAGTCTAGTTAATACTCATCAGCTCATATGACTTATTTTTCTGTGATAAGCGTTTATAAGATCTATTCTCTCAGCAACTTTTAAATATGCAATATAGTTTATTTGCCATGGTCACCATGCTATGTTATATATCCCCATGACTGCCTTTTATTTATTTATTTTTTATTGGATCATCTTGCAATAAACCATTGCAAAGCTATTCATGATTGGAACAGTCTTTCAGTCATGCAGAGTCCCAGCACCCATCCCTCTACCAGTGTACATTTCCCATCAGCAGTGTGCCTCATTTCTCTCCCACACACCCCACCACTACAACAGGCAATTTTCTTCTGTCTCCCCTAACTTTCTTTCTCCTTTTGCACATTGTGTTTTGCAAAACAAGACGTTGAAGGGTTATCGTGTATATTCCTTTACCTACTTTCCATACTCAGTTCCAGTCCAGCGTTACTATCTCAGGACTGACTTCTTGCTGGAAGTTTGTGCCTTCTGGTCCCCTTCACCCAGTACTTGGACACAAATCTCTTTTAAGTGGATAACCGCTTTTATCATCTAACATTTTGTCTTCAGTATTTCATTAATAAAGCATATGTTTTTCCTCCGTTGTCAGTTACTGTTATTAAAATACATATAAGTTAAACATTTCCTTTGGAGTCAGCTTGATCTGATAACTTAGGAGCAAAAGTAGACATCATCTCTTTTGAAATTTTATTCATTAATCAGCAGATCTTTGATCCTGAATAATATTGTTTTAGCGGTTATGGCAAATAACCCTTAGGGTTATCTATGATCTACCAGAAAAAAATGTTTTCATCTTTTTTTTTTCTGCTAGTCATATATCACTCTTCCATGTAGACTCCAAAACTAATGTAACTGAAGCCGTTCAAATTTATAGTTGAATTACATAAGGGTCCTGTTATCCCTTTTGTTGTCTCTAGTAATACCCTTGATTAGAGGATTAGGATAGTTTAATCTCATGCATGGCCATAGCTGTTTTGTTGAAACCGAGACAGGGTATAAGGTATTCTTTCATTAAGAAATATTCTCCGTGGTTGATAAAAGTGCCTTTAGTTTTTAAATTCATGCAGGAACATCATTAAATTTCTAAGCAGGTAATTATGGTGAAGTAGCTTGACATCTGATCTTGATAATGAGGCCAGAATTTAATCGAGTTTAACATCTTCATCAGTTCATACTTTCCTAATTTAGCTGACTGGACAGTTTGAATACATTTGTTTTGTTTCTTTATAATTTGGGGCTTTTAATATTTTTATTTTATGTTTTATATCATGCCTAAAGTAAAAGATGAGTCTAATATGGCTGAATAAATCATCTAATTTTGTAAAGGGAAGCGCCGCCATTGGAGAATCTTGCTGCTTTTACCCCTGCAATTGTCGTTCTGTTCTGTTTGCCAGCCGTGGCGGGAACTTTCATTCACATTGCTCTGTCTGTAACGGGTGTCTGTGAGTCCTTTTCTCTGATGTGAGTGCTTTATGGAGAGTGAAAACCACGCTCATCGTCTGAGCTGCTTGCTCGCCTGCCCTGCCACCTGTGGGTTTGCTCCTCCCTGTCTGCCAAGCTCTTTCCAGAGTTTTTCCTGGCATGGTCTTCCCTGTTCTCTATTTTCAGTAGATGAACCCGAACACATGACCTTAAACTGAATATTCTACTCTGTCGGTTGAACTGGGGATGGTGTGACTAAGGTTGAGACACAGCGGCCACCATCATGGCAGACTGGCCTACACAGCTCCCCCACTCCCCAGCTGGCTGGGCACAGCATCTGCTCCTGCCCTGGGCTTGTTTGTGGTCCAGCGAGGTCCACACCCCAATTCTTAGGGTCCTCAGTGACCCTCCTTGCTTGGTGTTATACAGCAGACGAGTGGGCCTCTGACAGAATTGAGGAAATAATTCGAACACAAAGGGCAAAACATATGAAATAAGGGTCTCAAGGTTCTGACTGAATGACTGAAAAACTCAGTTTGCTAAGAGCAGAGACATCTTGTTGTCTGAAGCCTGCAAGAGATGTGGGGGCCTTCAGAAACTCAGAGCCAAGAAGGAAACTGGCCCCCACTCTTCCCGTGGACCTCTAGCTCCCACAGCCCAGGCTCCCCTGCCTGAGCTTCTCAGGTTCAGGACAAAATGCCGACCCATAGGTATGTTCAGAGCTAAGTGGCAAAAGTGTCTACTTAAATATAGGTTGCATGGGCCAGGTGAGTTGCATTCTCAGCACCACACAGTCCCTCAGCATTGCTGGGTGCGGCCCCCGGAGGGCCCTGAGCCCAGCGGGGTGATCTGGGGACACGGGGGACACTCGCACTTCAGGGCCTGAGCCGCACCATGTCCTCTGACACTCGGGCTCATGACAGCAGGGCGCTTGCTTTGCATGTGCTGGTCCTGGTTTGACCCCCCAGCAGTACATGGTTCCCCAAGCACCACCGGGAGTGACCTCGGAGCTGAGCTGGGAGCAGGCCTCCTCCCATCATTGCCTGGTATGATCTAAACCTGGTATGACCCACCCCCAAAAAATAACTTGGAGATGCTGCACAAGGCCAGTGCTGGGAACCCTGAAAGAGACCCCCACACACACATACACACACACAGGCTCAGGGATGAAAAAGAGCTTGCTCGAGGACTCTAAGCTCAGAAGCAGGAACTCAGGAGCCCTGCTCAGGACTTTGCTACCCAGATTGACCCAGGCTGCTTGGTGCACCTGGCACCTTCCCAATGCTGTCTCCTCTCTCCATGCACCCCAAATGTGGCGTTCAGCATGACCACCAGGAGCCCAGGAGGGATTCCCCCCCAACCCCACGTTGCTCGGACAGACAATCTCCTGGCGCTGCCCGACAGCAAGGCTGGGGACCACTGTCCGCATGGAAGCTGATCAACACCTGTCGGGCGCTCCGCCAGGGTCCCGACAGTGCCGGGAAGCGAGTTCCCTTCTACCTCCGGGCGAGGAATGGATGAACACTCAGGAGTCCGATGCGATTTTAAAAGACTTTACTTATCACAGGTTCAGGCATACAAATCAGCAAAAGGAAAAACCCGATGCTTAGGATTCCAGGCTAGAACCCCAGCCACGTGTAGGCCAAGATGGCGACCACCACGTGTGAAACTTCCAAGGGGAATAATCGCTCCACAAGGCGAGATCCCACCGGGAAGAAGCCCAGGAGAGCGGGAACCTGCAAGTTTATACCCCCAGCAACTCAGACCTTCCTCCCATTGTTATGGAAAGCAGGGAGGGTCCAATGCCCTTAGGTAGTCCCTCCCTGCATCTCACCTAGGGCCTTTACTGTGCTAATGTTTTGAGCCGGAATGCCTTTGAAATGTAGAGAAGGGGTTTCTGAGATGGCATGTCACTGTACCAAAGATCAACACCAATGCCAGTTAAATATTTCTCCAAGCCTTCACAAGTCTCCTCTACTTCATTGTAGTTTTATATTTTATCAGGGAGCCATGCTTGTTTGTTTGGAAGCAAACAGCATTTCTCTCTGGTCTAATTACTTAGGTGTCCTTACGTGGCCAGGCTAATATGCTGGTAAGATCTAGCTAGTCCCACGATGATTGTGATAGCATGGGAGAATATTTATACCAGCTAGTACAGCATACATGGTCAGATAAACTGCCACATTTAGACTACCCCCTTATCTACGGAGTGATTTTCGGGAGGCAATCCAGAGCAGATGCAGCGGCCCTTAGGGGTCCTGCAACAAACACCCCCAGGACCCTCGGTGGGGTATTGAGGTGTTTGGGAACTGCACTGGAAGATCCACACACCCGCCCACCCTCCTCTTCCTTGCCCAGGCCTGCCAGGTGGGTGCTCACAAGTCAGGGCCATCTCATGTCTCTGCCAGGGTGAGCAGGACAGGGTCAGCCTCTCGGTGAGCAGCCACCAGGATGTCTTTTCTATTACCCCCACCTGGAACCCCTCCAGAAGCTATACCCTGGTGGATGTTGGGTGCTCAGTCATTCCTCGTGGCCCAGGGAACATACATGTTGCTGGGGAGCAAACCTGAGTGAGCTGTGTGCAAGGCAGGTGCCCTACCCACTGTATCCTCTATCTGGCCCACCATCCTGCCCCCACCATGTGCGATTTTTTCTGAAAAGGTTTTTCGGGGACCCTGGGAGGCGTAACTGACGGTGTCTTTTGATCTACAGTTTCTTGCCCAGTTGAAGCTCATGGACTACAGTCTGCTGGTGGGAATCCATGACGTGGAGCGAGCGGAACAGGAGGAGGTGGAGTGTGAGGAGAATGAGGGGGAAGAGGAAGGAGAGAGCGACAGCACACACCCCGTGGGCACCCCTCCCGACAGTCCCGGAAATACACTCAACAGCTCCCGCCCTTGGCTCCCGCGAGTTTGACCCCAACATCGATGTTTATGGAATTAAATGCCACGAAAGTAAGCCAAGCCCCGAGGCACTCTTTTGGCCACCTTTTGATTCTGGCCCGTTATCTGCCTATCTCACCCCGTCCCACTCCTGAGCACCACTCCTTACAAGCCTCGTTCTTCAGTCCCAAGAAGTTCATTTTGGGGTCCCTGAATATGGTAAAGTTTCAGAAATGTAAAGGAAAGTGGGCCTTGAGTTTTGTGATATAGAGGTACATTTTTTAGCACAAATTAATTTTTCAGCACAAATTTTTCTTGAGTTTTGTGACATAGAGGTAAATTTTCAGCACACGCAAACACATAGAAATAACATTAATGTATATAAAAAATTCTTTATAGTTTGTTTTTTTAGCAATGTCTTTTTTGTTACCCTTTTTTTTTTTTTGCTTTTTTTTTTAGTCAAACCCAGCAGTGCTCAGGGGTTACTCCTGGCAGTACTCAGGGGACTGACCATATGGGATGTCAGGGAATGAACATGGGTCGGCCAGGTATAAGGCCAGTGCTCTCCCTGCTGCATTTCATTCCAGCTCCAGCAATATCTTTGATGTGACTGAAATGTCAAATCTCTGGGGAAAGAGATAGTGCAAAGGTTAAAGCACTTGCCTCGACCCTGTAACCTCGACCCTGATTCAATACTGAGCAACCCCAGTGGACCCCAGTGTACTGCCAGGAGTAGCCTCTTAGCACAGAGCCAGGAGAAAGGTCTGAGCGTTGCCAGGGTTACCCAAAACATAAAATGTCACAGACCTCAGACCTCTAGAGTTAGGAACATGCTGTCTGCTCCACCAAGTGAGACTTTGTCGTTCTGTGGGGCTCAGCCCAGTTCTCATAAGGGGAAGGGGGAGGAGCTGAACTGAGCCACATCCCAGCTGGGTTCAGTCTTACGTCCCTACTGTCTGCATGTGTAGGAGCAGACATGCGCAGCAGACAGTCACATTCTACTGAAGCTACTTACTTCATATTCAAATAGAATATGTACTTCAGGAAACTACAAAAGCAGACCTGTTATTTTCAGAGTAATGAAATAGTGGCTTATCGATTTTTTAAAATCCTGTGGCCTTATCTGCCAAATTAATTTTATGTTTTGTCAGGTTGTTTATTTAACACACAGAAAATGAGATGTAACCAAACGTACTTTGCTTATTGCTCTTTACGAAACATCATCATAGCTGTGGACCTGTGGAGAGGATAGATATGTGAATGATTCCTTGTGCCTCCATTGTGAATCATGAACACATCTGTGGAGTGGTGAAATAAATAATGATTAAGGAACATAATAGAGTATTTGGGGCATATTTTTCATGTATTTGGGGTATTTGGGGCCACACTCAGCAGTGCTCAGGACTTATTCCTGGCTCTGTGCTCAGGGACCACTCCTTTAGGTCTTGGGGAATCAAGCCGGGGTTGACTGCTTGCAAGGCAAGCACTCTACCCACGGTTCTATCACTCTAGCCCAAATATAGAGTATTTTTTATTTTTTGGGTTTTGGTTTTGGGGTCATACCTAGTGGTGCTCAGGGGTTACTCCTAGATCCTGGCATTGCTCAAGAGACAATTTTGGGATGCTGGGAATCGAACCCAGATAGGCTGCATGCAAGGCAAATGCTCTACATGCTGTACTATCACTCTGACCCCTATAGTAATTTTTAGATTACCTATTTGTCTATAAGAACAATACATGTTATGAAAGAAAACTTAGATGGACCCATAAAATAAGAATTCTCATTCTTGGACCTCTGCTATTGACATCCTGGGTTCCTTCCTTCCTAAGACCATTTAATGGAGGGATAATTGGGTACAGAGAGTGAAGTTGGTCTGGGAGAGAGCTCAAGCTTGGCACATGTCTTACAGGAGTTGACCCCTGGCACTGCATATCCTCTGCGCCCCAGCACCACTGGACCTACAGCACTGAATGCTCTGGTGGCCTGGCTGATGAGGCTGGGAGTGGTCCTCAGGCCCCCTGAGAACTGCTTAGGAGGTCTTTCTCCCTCCAAATAAGGTGGGGAGGAAGCAAACAAACAGGAGCAAGCCATCAGTTTCATAGGCACAAGCAAACATGAGTGACTTTTAGAAGGTGTCCATTGCCCTTGCCACCCTACAAGGCCCTCGTCTCCCTACCTGGCCTCCCCTTCCGAGCACATGGTCTTCTCTGCACTTGTATGTCCTTTGAGCCACTCTCATGGCACTCATCCTTTGCAGACTCACCCAGGAAAGAGGTGTACTTTATGGCCATTATCGACATCCTGACTCATTATGACGCAAAAAGAAAGCGGCCCACGCTGCAAAGACTGTTAAACACGGGGTAAGTGCCCGCCTGGGTCCCTCCCTGCTCCCTCGCTGATCCTCAACTATCCTTGTAGTGGACTACAATGCAGAACCCAGCCCAGATCTACCGCTTTGTAGGGGGTCCTTGGCTTCTGCAGGATTCCCAGACGGCTCTGTGAGCCGTCTTGGCAGGTCACCGAAACTCATGCTCCAGGTGCAAGTAGAGCCTAGGAGAGTGGGAACGTGAGGTGGGGGAGCAGGGCAGGCTCTGTGTTTGCCCCAGCCTCCTGCACCGCTTGTGAAGCTCACCAGCCCATATGGCCCCAGTTCATGGCATCCATCATGTGGGTGTTGCTGGGCTCCATTCCAGGTCGTTCACTTCTCCAGCAGTTTAGTGAACCAAAACCTAATACTCTATTGAAGACTTTCTCCTCTCGGGGACTGGAGCAATAGTACTGCAGGTAGGACCTCCGGCATCTCCTGTGTCCCCTGTGCACCAGCAGGAGTAATTCCTGAGTGTAGACCAGGAGTAACCCCTGAGCATCACCAGATGTGACCCAAAAAAAGAAAAAAAAAACTTTTTCTCTGGGCCAGAGATAGTACAGGATTAAGTTGCCTTGCATGCAGCTGACCCTGGTCCCAGCCATTCCCATCACCACAGGGGCCCCCTGAGCACCACCAAGGGTCACTCCTGAGTACAGGGCCAGGAAGAGTCCCTGAATACAGCTGGGTATAACCTATGTCCCCCCCAATGAAAAAGTATTCATTTTTAACCATATAGGTCATCATTCCAGCTGTAGAATCATTCCATTTGCCATAGAAATATTTCAGTGATGACAGCAGCGATTATTTGGAGATTTCTACTGTTTGCAGAGCACAGACCAAGCCCTCACCAAGTTCGGAGAGTGCCTTAGAAATCCTGTGTCAGTCAGGCGTGGGGAGTTTGGAGGCACACAGAATTCTCCCCTCTTTGCTTGGCATTGCATCCTCCTGAGCATCGCACATGCAGGGCGCACGACACCTCCACACCCCTTTCCTGGTCCGCTTCAGGGACTGAGGAGGGAGCTTCGCCACACTCCTCAGCCACCCCGGTGCGCACTCTGGTTGAAGCCATGCGATATTGCGAAGACAGAGCAGGGTGCCCATCCTCTTCCACTTCTCCCAGATGTGTGGCCTTGAGAAACCCCCTGGAAACCTCACTTCCCTCGGGTGGCTGAGTTGTGGGAAGAAGTAGAGGTGATTAGGAGGAGGGAGGGTTGGGTGAAGCACCCCACCTCATTCATTGCTTGGCTTGCTTGGCCTTGGTTCCCATCACTCCTCTTCCTGCTATAAGGTTCTATTCCAGACACAGCAGACAATAGCAAACCTGGCTCGGGCTTGGTCGCTCCTGTAGGTACCAGCTGGGCCATCTATTGTACCACCTCAAATCGCCTCAGATCAGGTACAGTTTGCAGGAGGTTCCTCTTAGCAGAGAAGCCTTGTCCTGAGCTGCTGCTGGGATCTGCTCAGCCTGCAAGGCCGAGCCTCTGTATGGGGATCTTAGCAGCCCAAACCAGACTCTCCCGGGACCACAAGTAACACCAGTTACCTTGGTGAAGCTCTGGCCTTCCCTTCGCAGTCCAGCGGAAACCACCTGGGCCTATAAGCCAGCTCCAAGCCTTCCTGCTAGGATTTCCCCACCCCCTCTCCCATCTCTGTAGATTCCTAGCAAGTGGTAATGGGCTCCTGGAGAGCCCTTGTTCCTTTGGGAAAGGTCCACTCACTCCTCACTGTTATATCTGGGGCAGCTGACCCCAGCCCAGGCTCCCCTATGTCATTGTCGCCAAGTTTCCTTTTAGCAACGGTGCCACTGATGCCCAGCCATGTCCAGAGTACGTTACTCAGGAGGGCATACAGCAACTAAGGTACACACAACTAAGGTACACATCCATCCAACCCAAGCTCAATTACCACCATCACACGGTCCCTAGGCATCACTGGGTGCCTCACTGGAGGCCCCGTGAGTGCTACCAGGGTGTCCCCAGTCATCCCTGGCACCACGTGGCCTGCACAGCACCCCAGCATGGATCCATGCATTGAGTGTGATCCTGGTTGGTGAGAATAGCTCCTGGGGCTTCAAGGTGCCATTTGGCAGCCCCAAAAAGAAACAAAAAGTAATGTCCTCGTGACTTCTAACTGCTGGCCACACATCTGCGTCATGAAGTGGGGGCATCCCGGTCACTGCTAGTGATGGCAGCTCCCGACTCTGGGTCTCACCTCCCAGCCTGGCACCTCTGAGACTTGGTTAATCAGCGCCACTTCTGGTTCCTGTTTCTCCGAGCAGAGGGGCACGGTGGGTGATGCTCTGTGTATTCCGCCGTTGTTTGGTAACGATGCCCGTGTTCCCTCTGTTTTCACCCTGCCCAGGCTGGTGCGGGAGATCTCCACCGTGAACCCCGAACAGTATTCAAAGCGCTTTTTGGACTTTATCGGCCACATCTTGACGTAACCTCGTGCTGGGCCGACAGACATGGGCTTGGGAAGGGCAGAGGTGGCTTCGGAGTTGCGAAGACAGAAACCAAACCCAGCGAGGCACACCTCCTCGTTTACATCTGCAGGCCAAGAGGACTGACGTGGGGCGGGGCGGGGGCTACTCGCTTTAACAGCATTCCCAGCAGCGGCATTCCTAGCTCTTTCTGACTGCGAAGAGGCCTGCAGCGGGTCGGATTCTAACCATGAATTAACTGATGAGAACCGAGCAGCTTCAGAGTGCGGGGGAGGGGGCGGGCAGCGACCCTGTAACTCCAGCTGAGTGGATGAATGAATGGGTGTGAATGAGTGAATGAAACCTGCAGGGTGGGGGGTGGGGCGCCAGGGGAGAAGGCCATGCATGTCAGACCAACCCTGTTGGCTTCACCACGATAAACTGTGGATCGGTTTATTGGGGGGTAGGGATAGAAAGATGTGACAGTATTCTTAATAATAATGATGATAATAATAATAAGATAATAATAATGATGGTGATTCCAAGGAAGACCGCGCCCTGCCAATGTCGCTCCAGGCCATCCATGCCTATCCTCCTTACTAGTTGTGTCCAGAGCCCCCCAGCCCGGCCAGAGGGTGGCTGCCATCACCCCGCCCTGGCTCAGGTCTGTCCTCTGTGCCCAGGGTCAGGATTCTGGATATACCGGGCTTAATGGTTCTCCTCCAGCAAGACGCTGCTGCCCTAGCCACTCTACCTTTTCACCTCAGTGACTACATCCAGGAAAAGCCCTTCCTTCTCTTTTCTTGCCCTAAGCTTCTTTGTCATTGTTACATATGTTGCAATATAGGCATTAATGCTAAAAGTCAAAAATAAAGCTGACCTGGAAAGTGCATAGTTTTGGGCAATGCTATGGACATCTCCCCTGGAGGTGCGCTAATCTGTCAACCTCCCAGTTAGCAATGGCAACTCTGGATTATCTGATGTTTCTGTAGGACCATTGTTGACATGGTGGCGTTTGTCGTCCCTTGAATGGAAGAACCCCCCCCCCCAATTTCACTGTTTACATTATTAGGAAAACAGGGATATTTTTGAATCTAAAAATTTAATGTACAGCATGTAATTTTTTGACGTTTACATGTAAAGTCATTTTACAGAGTAGGTGAAATAATATTCGTCTTATTTTGAAATGTGCCCTGCGGGTCATGTTTTGGGGTGAATGCTTTAGTCAGAGGACCTGGCAAGCCGTCTTCTGTGGTGAATGGAGAAAGGGTGGTTTTATTTTACTCCAGGTGTCCATTATCAACCATTTTTTCCCCCTAATGTTTAACCCAAATCTGATTGTGTAAGTTCATTGCCCTCAACTGTGCTGTTTGTGTTTTAATCAAGTTTTAAGTTTCCAGCATCCATCCACCAACTTTTCTGGCATTTTCCAAAAGGCGCCAAGCTCAGATATTAGACTTGCTTAGACTAGGCGATCCATTCAGACACTGTGCTAAAGCTGTGCCTTTGAAATTATTTGTTTAAAACCGGAGATGATTTTTGTAGGCAGTTTCAGAAGAGAAAAACGAAAAACAAAACAACAGCAACAACAGCCACAAAACCCTGCCCTTCAGGAGTGATGGAACCACATGATGGCCCCGCCAGCCACCTCTCCCGCAACTTCTCTTCAAGGCCACTCAAGCCTGACTAACCAGGGTGGAAGGTGTGCCTCTCGGTGTCTGCTGGGTTCCAGAAACCCAGAGAGGTAGCAGAACACCTCTGCCTCTGGAAGCCAGCAGCTAGGCCCTGGTACCCACCTCTCCTGATGTCCCGTTTCATTATCAGCACCCTTTGGGAGGTGACTGTCCCCATCCCTGAGACTTACTTGTGTCTTCCCCACTATTCCTTCAGGCATGGAGTCCCTGGCCACACTCTGAAGTGATTCTGTGGTTTCTTCCACCCCAGATAGCAGAAGGGAGTCCCTGAGGTGAAGAGCAGGCACGTTACATGGACACTATTTGAGTAACCTGTGGCCAATCTGTGTATATTTATACAAGTTTACAGAATGCTTTTTTTTGTCTGTGACAGTTTCTGTCATCCATTTCTGTCAAGGAACCATGTGGACAGAGGGAGGAAGTTTGCCTTGTATCTCCTCGTGCTAACAAGACACTCCAGTCAAGAGCCAGGCTTTACAAAAATAAAGCACTTTGATGACTCACTGGTCTGTGGTCCTCTCTCTTCCTCACATTTGTTACTGACATCTTCTATTCTCTGTGCTGAGATATCAATAGTTGAGTCTTAAAGAAGCGAAAGTAAAATACTGCCTTTATACTACAGTGACTCCAACCTATTTTTTAGTAAATACAACCTCAAGCCAAAAGCTAGCATCTGTCTTCGCAGACCTGAGTCTTGGGTGGGTTGACCCAGCCTGGTTTCCTGGAGGGGGATATAGAGACAATGGTTTGCACTGAGGACACCATACTTCCTTTGTCCCTCAGCTCAAAGCCAGCAGTCCCTGACCACACCTGCCTGCGTGACACTACATGAATTAAGCTCTCACAAAAAAAAGACAATACAGCAGGGTTCTGCTTATTTGAAAGAGTCGACAACTGTGTCCTCAGGCCCATTAAAACAGTGGTTCAGAGGGTCATGGTTGCTGGGATATAGGAGTTGTTTTGCGAGGGAGACTTTGGGTTTTATCAAATAAAGAGTTCTGGAGACTGTGAGGTACTTAATACTTTAGGACTGTGCACTTAAGGAGGGCTATAGGGGGTAAAATCTTGGGTTTGAGTTTTGGAACCTGGTGTGTTCAGGGCATACTCCTGACTCTGTGTTCAGGAATCAATCCTAGTGGGGCACAGGGAACCTTATGCAGTGCCTATGGGATCAAACCAGAAGAGCCATATGTAAAAAAGCATCTTGACCCATTTATCACTTCAGCTCAAAGGTGATCAATTTTATATCAGGTGTATTTTTAATCATAGTTTTTTAGAAAAGGGAACAATTAGACAACTCAAACAAGATTAATCTGCTTACTGTCAACTAGCAGTAATCTAGTATATTTGTTCTATTGGAGGTAACAAATTATCCCCCAATTGAGCAGCTTAAAATAACAAACTCAGTGCAACTCACTGGGAGCCTCTGCCCAGCCCTGGCTCTCACCTGGATTCCAGCTGGCCAGGGCACCCATTGGCTGGCTGTCAGCAGTATCAGGTCCCTGCCAAGTAGCCCTCTCCAGAGTTCAGCTCATGGTGTTACAACTGGATCCCATGGGGTGTGCAAGCAAGAGAAGAGGATGAGGAAGATGGAAGTCAGGTCTTGTTGCAACCTAATCTGAGAAGTGATTATCTCCTCACTTCTACCATATTCTGTGTGCTAGAAGTGAGTTCCTATTCCAGCCTACACTTGAATGGAATAGATTAAACAAAGGCATGAATACCAGGAAGAAAATATCCTGGAAGGCCACCTGCCAAGCCAAATCAAATGATTTTCCTTTAAAGAAGAAATCTTCAGGACCTCCAGGCAAAAAGATAAGAAATCATTCAGCAGCAGCCATAAAACAGTATTCTCAGTAAAGTGAGAAATTATGAGTCAGAAGTTATTATTCAGCCAACTACCAAGGCTATCAAAAAGTAGTCCTGTGTGTGCAAGATTTTGGCAACTATTACAGGCAGGTACCTTGTCCAATGAACCTATTAAAGCATGTGTATTAGAGTTCTCAAGAAGCAGACCAATATGACTGATATTTAAGAAGAGACTTTGGTAAGGCATTGGCTTACAAGGCTGTAGAAACCGGGATATCCTGTGATGGAGACCCAGGAAAGCTGAAGGTTTCATTCTGTTCCAATCAGAAGGCCTGAGAACCAAGAGCACCCGAGGCAGGAGAATTATGTGTGTCCAGCTCCCGCCCAGGCAGGCAACACCCCTTACTTTTCTCTTTCTATTCTAATTGGATTTTCTAGACTGGATGTTGCTCATCTACATTGCCAAGGGCTTTACTCAACTCCCCACTTCAGTGTGTTTTCATCCCGAAACACCTCATAGACACCACTAAAAAGAATATGGAAATCAAGTATCCAAGCACCTATGATGGAGAATTTGTCAAATTCACAAAAAATAAACTACCTCCAAAGCAAAAACAAACCTGCATGCCTTGATTCCTTGTATGGCTGTATTGGTAGCACAGCAGACGGGGGCTAGGACAGGCCTAGCAGATCAACTCAGAGCCTCCTGACTGGAAAAATTCACCTACTCTTGCACGACAGGACCAGTTTTGTCCAGTAAAACTTGCGTGGAAAACCTTGGGTGAAAAGACATACGGTGGCTATTTCCTCTGTTTATTTCAGTGAAGGCTTAAATCAGGTTGGGGTTATGAGCATAAGAACATTAATATATAGACATTCTATCTCCTGAAAAGGTACCAATATGACTACTCAAATGGGACAGGAAGGGAAAGGAAAGTAGATTTTGTGCTGCAGAATAGTGGAGAACCCGGAAGCCTGTTAAAACAAAGAGAGAAAGCAATAGAAAGAGAGCTTTCTGAGCTGGGATGTAGCTCAAAGGGTTTGGGTCACCCTTCCCTGGCTAGTGGAGTGTTCCCTGGAAACTGCTTCTCCAAGATGCCACTTCCTTTCCTACCCACTGTGCCCTGTCCAGGTTACCAGGTCCTTCAGCCTTGTGTTTTCTCCACCTCAGGGATCTCTCTCTTCATTGCTGGGATGGAGAAACCCCTTGAACATGGCCGCATCTGCCTAACACCCAAGTGCAGAGGCATCCCCTTGCCTAATGTGACTAGTGTAGAGACATCCCCTTGCCTAACATGAATAGAAATCACTGCTGGAAGCACTCAGAGTGGCACATGCGGGCTTGGCAGGCCCTGTGTTGACAGAGTGCCACAGGTGCACAATCTCACTTCCACACAATTCACCAGCCGAGTGGCTGCACCCAGCTTCTTGTATGGGACTCCAAAGGGCAGGGATGATCCTCAAGAAGACTCAGCTGCCTCTTGTTTCTCTGGGTGAACCTCCACTCAGCTTGCCTTCCTGCTGGAAAACTAGGAGGCTGGCCCTTTCTTCCGCTGCCTCTTCCTCTCTCATTTTTACTTCCTCACTTATTTTTCTTCATTTGTAATTGGCCAGGCAGAACTCCCACAGGAACAGACACAATTGAAAGGTGTGAATACAATGTCAGGGAGCCCTGGTGTGGGTGCCGGAGCAGCCTTGCCCATAAGCGGAGGAAGAGAGAGGAGCAGTGGGAGTTGGGGGGGCTGTCAGGGAGCTGTCCCAGGCCTGAGATGGAAAATGCTGGCTGGGGTGGGGGGAATGGGGATCAAGGTTGGGGGAGGCAGAGTGGGACTAGATTACACATAATTTACATCCTCACTCTCACATTGTCCGGAGCACCTTTTGTGGGAGAAACGTGTGTGACCCTTGTAATGTCAACGCCAGCGAGTGGACTGAAGGAGACATATAGACTCGCACTAGTGGGAACTATGCTGTCCTGCTGGAAATGAAGGACAAGGGATCCCAAGGGGGCATGGCCATCACCCGGCCACCATCTTAGAGTCCGGCGTCTCCTTGTGAGCACACTCTACACCTCAGCAGAAATCCTTGAACTTTTCTTTCAGGTCGTACCAGAGAGAACAGGGCCTTGAAAGTCACTCAGATTAGCAGAGATGGAGCCCCAGCTTGTACCCCTGGGCCCCTAGGCAGGCTTGAGAGAACAGGGCCTTGAAAGTCACTCAGATTAGCAGAGATGGAGCCCCAGCTTGTACCCCTGGGCCCCTAGGCAGGCTTGACGCTGCATTTTCCACATGAATAGAAAAAGGATAATGTCCTGGGGCTCACTTAGTGGCATAAGTCGTTGAGACAAAAGTCCACATGTGTTTTATGACTAAACTCACAGTAGATATGCTAAGTACTGATCCATGAACACTTGGATAGCCATAGCTAATCCTGACTTATTAAGAGAAACAATGATCCATTTCCACACAACCATCTAATGCGAGAGCTGAATGCAGTATCCCAAATGCCGTGTAGCTGGAACGAAGAGATAGACATCCACTGTCACAATGATTTTCATTCCTGCTTGTGAATAACCAGATTATCAGATTAGTCTGTCATTACCTTCATCCTTTCCCTTCAAACATCTTTCCTTAAACAGAGGTTACCTCAGCGCAGTCAGCCAGTCCAGCTCCAGGTCAATAAACACTTTATGGCTATGACTCAATTCAAAAATGCAACCAGGTAAGTCCCTAAGTAGGAAGAAATGGGGCACCACAGATACCAGAGTCTTTCTAAGACATGGTGTCTTCTCAGGCTGTGCTGGGAAGCAGCCAGGTGGACAGGAACACTGGGCTGGCCTCCCTGAGCCCAGGCTTTGGGGAAGGAAGAGGAAATTATGCCTCTCTGACTGATGGAGATCTCTTTCCCACACCTCCCAGGCAGAATTTTCTCTCAGGCAGATGATGTGACAGATTGTCACCTCCAGTGACAAGACCCACCACCAACATCCAGCATTGTAGTGTCCCATCAAAGGATAATAACTTTGATGGTATTTCTGTGGGGATTAGAATTTGATCAGAAGGTGTTGTGACAACATATTACATATTGTTCTTCCCTTCGCCACACCTCGTCACATCAGAAAATACTTGTTTCGCTGTTCCTCAAAGTTTCCTCTCTAGCTAATGGCTTCCACCCTGATTTTTCCTTCAGATAAAGATATGCAGCCACTCTGTCAGGTTATTCTTCAAAGGATCTATGATACAATTCTGAAAAAAGCAGAAAGCTCCATTGGAATATAAAATCCAGGGGAAATCTGCTAATGAGCCAATGGTGTGCTGTCTATATATATCATTGATCTGTAGATGTTTCATTAAATTTAAAAAGCTAATGAAAACTTCCTAAAAATATTCTGAAGGGCAAAGAAGACATATTTTTAAAGGTAGAAGGGTCCAAGAATAAGGGGTTAAGGCAAACTTGCCTTGCATTCTACTCACTTTAGTTCAAATCCCTAGTACCAAATATGGTTCCCTGGGCACCACAGGGCGACATTATTGAGTCAGGAATGGCCTCTGACACCATTGGGAGTAACCCCCAAACAGTGAGGAATTGGGGAAGCTTTATAAAAACTAGAGCGAAACTATTCAATCTCAGACATGGTCAAGGTCACCAACAGAAACCCAAGGACATGTTCCAGTACATCTGTAAAGGTCAGACCCACCCACCAGGGTGAACACCAGGGGCCCAACTGCCAACATTCTGGTCAATTTTTCAAGCTTAGAGTATATTTCATAATCCAAAGGACAGAAACGAAAGTCAAATAAATTTTTATCTGTCAAGAACCAATTATCTGGGGCCAGGGACTCAATGGTGGGGAGAAGGCATCTCTGAATGCTTGGGGCCTGAAGCCCAGCACCAGAGAAACAAAAGCCTCACCTGACAACAGGTGCTGCAGGAGCCTTTGCCAGACTAAGTGGTGGTCAAGGCAGCCTAGAGGGCTTTATGAGTCACCAAACACATCCACCATGGCTGGAGACCTGCTTGGTGCCAAGGACTCTGAACCCTTTCCTGAAATGCATTGGTTCATTTGGAGCATATTGATCAGCTTTGTCAGCAGTACCCCCTTGGCTTGGCGGGGTTTCTCCAAGAAGCAGCAGGAATCAATCTTTCTTGTGACCTCAGAGGCTTTGCCTCCTTTTCACCAGTCCCCACCCGAACAACGCCTCTTTCTCCTTTTTTTAGGTGTGGCAGGGATACAAAGACTGGGCCACACCTGACGCTGCTCAGGGCTGATTACTGGCTCTGTGTTTAGGAGACCAGACACAGTGCTGGAATGGAACCAGTGTCTGCCTCTTAGGAGGCAAGCACCTGCCCTCAGGACTACTGCTCTGGCCCCAAGTGACCAATCTTAGCCAACACCTGCCTGTGTGGGGTGCTGGACCTCCTGTGGAGGGTGCAATTGCTCCATTCAGCTGACACCTCCTGGCCATCTTCCACTCACCTTTGTGTCCAGTCATTGAGAGCTAAAGGATTGCCCCACCAGCCCCTCCTCCACATGTCACAGTCTCCATAAATGCCTGCCACAGGGCTGTGGCCACACAGGCACGCCCTCTGAGAAATGTGTGAGACACTCATGAAACTGTCTTCATTTATGTCCTCCACAAGGTCATGCTTCTGTTCTGGTTTCATGCTCAGAACAGGCCGACTTTACCTCATTCACCTGCCACATGGGGTTCCATGTTTTTGTCCCAAGCTGTCTCTCCCCAGCTTGGCACAAAGCACCTTCTCCTGAGTGGCGCTGCTTTACCTCCACTCACTCACCTGAGCCCTTCTGCAAATATCAGCTTCCCAGAGAACCCCACTGCCCCCTTCATAATCCCTCAAGTTGGGGGGGGAAAGCCTTGATTCAGCATGAAATCTGACATAATGGAATGACTTACTAATAGCATTACAGGAGGTCATGTTCCATAATGGGAATTAACTCTATTAAGTCATGTAATGGCTTAAATACAATTCCTTTAACCCAAAGCTTGGGAAACCAAATGTCTTGTTCCACATAGAACAATATGTCAACAAGGTGATGTCAGGTTCTTTGCACAGATACTTTAGTAGAAGATCAAAACAGTGGATATAAAACAGTGTATACAATTCACTGTTACAAGCCTGGTCTATACATTTTTTGGGATGTTTGTGGGGGGACTCCCAAGCAGTGCTCAAGAGGTCTTGGGGCCACTCCTCCTAATGATACTTGGCCAACTAGACTGGACAGTTTAATGCTCTAGCTTGGCCTTGTGATCTGGGGCCACCAAAGCCACACTCAGAAGTGCTGGAGGATGGAAGCAGCCACTGGGAGAGGGGTTGAACCTGGGCCCTGAGGAAGCCCTGACTCCTCAGCCGTCTCCTTAGACCCACATTTTTTCGTTTTCTTTTTTTGGGGGTTGTTTAACTAACTGATACTTGTCATCCCAGTAAGCCTAGCAGGAAGCCAGAGCAACCCACACATCAAGAGGTCAGTCATTCTAACATCCAGAGTCCATAGTTCCTCAGAGCTCCACCTAAGAGAAAACCTGATCTTTCCTCTTTAAGTTTCATCAGTAAATGCTCAAGATGAGAGCCTTCTACTGAGAGTATACCACCTGCATGGCAGAACCTGGCAAGCTACCCGTGTTTTATTTGATATGACAAAAACTAGTAACAACTATGGACCTCAATTCCATGACCTGAAGTATGGTTTGAGGCTCTTCCTGTCCCTGGAGCAAGCAGATGCCCTTGGTCTACACTTGCTTGCGACTGGATATATGGAGATGTTACTGGTGCCTGCTTCGAACAACGGGAAGACAGTAATACAGTGATACAATGTTAAAACTAAAAGTGTCTGGAGTCTCTTCCTGCAAGCACCTCTGCCTTCTCCTGTGAATGCTGATCTATTCGTCCTCTGAAATCCGTCTCACCAATCAAGGGAACAACCTTCACCTTAGCCTGCCCTGTCCATCACAGCAGATACTTGTTGACACACTCTGGCTTTGCATTCTATCTCTCTGTCCCCTTCCACCCCTCACTCAATCTCTCTCTCTCTCAATCTCTCTCCTCTCTCTCTCTCCTCTCTCTCTCTCTCCCTCTCTCTCTCTCTCCTCTCCCTCTCTCTCTCTCTCTCTCCTCCCTCTCTCTCTCTCTCTCTCTCCCTCCCTCTCTCCCTCTTTCTGCCACTCTCTCTCCTCTCTCCCTCTCTTTGTGTCTTTCCCCCTAAATTCTTAATCCATGTTGACATAGACAAACTGGTCAAGTTATTTTAAGGCATTTAAAAAATGTAAAGTGTTATCACAGGGCAAATAAATAACCATGATAAGTGTGGAAAAAAAGAGATTAAGTTCCAGCTAAACCCACACCCCACCCCCAAGAAAATGCTCAACCTTCAGATGCTGGCACAGACAGGAGTTAGGGGGCAGGGGGAGGCTGGAGCCGTGTCCGGGAACGCCGCCTTCTCCTGTCCTTTCTGTAGTTGGCAGGTGTGGGAACTATTTTAAACTCCTGAACTCCACTTCACATGCTTTTTATCCTCCTGCATGTCTTTGAGCCTGGCCTGAATCAGCCCATATCCCTGGGCCTCCAGTTAATCTCTAAAGGGCCTATGAAGGGGTCTTAGGTTCATGATATGTTTTCAGCTCTTTTCTGATCTTGAGGAGAAATTTTTTGGTGAGGAGTGGGAGAGAACTAAGCACTTTTCAGTGTTCATGGACTACTCCCCATTCAGGGGTTGCTCTGGCAGTTCTTGGGAAACCGTATGGTCCTGGAGACCACACCCAGGCCTCCCATCTGCAAACTATGTACACAACTCACGGCATCCTTGTGTGACACCTATGAAAGCATGCGCATTTACCAAAGATGCTTTATATCCCTGGGGATGTGCCCGAGCCCAGCCCATGCTGAACAGAGCTTTCAGTCTGTCTTGGAGAACCTGCTCCCTCACAGGCAGTTGGTTTCATTAACCAGGAACTGAGGCGGCTGCTCCAAGCTCCCGCAGAGCGCAGGGGCCCATTTAGCAATGGGGAAGGACACACCTGTTAGAGACCCAGCAGTCATATTGAAAGAGCTCCAACTAAATATGCAGTTATGCCACCATCACGAGGCAGGGACTTTAAATGTTTGTCACTTCCTGTGAAGTTGGCTAGAGCTAACAGAAAACTCCCCCTGCAGTGGCATCACTAGGGAAACTTCAGGAGCCTTTTTGTTCTGGGTTCCACCCCATCTCCCCTTCCCCACCCCCACAATGCTCAGGTTTCTGCCCTCAGGGATTATTCCTGGTGGTACTCAGGGACCTTATGGGTGTGTGGGATCATGCCAGGATCAGCTGTGTGCAAGGCCAGTACCCGATCTGCTGTACCAGTTCTCTCATTTCACTTGGGTCCTGAATACGGAGCCATGCACAGTATGAAAACAGGACTGTGAGGTCAAGGCAGGCATGTGCTCCACTAAGCGCCCCAGAAGCATGGGGGTTGGGGAGGGTGGAGGTCTGCACTCGGACAATCTTTCTCTCTTCTGTCCCTTTCTAAGCCTCCTTTCAGAAGGGGAGAGGGAGCAGCATGACCGTGTGGGCACAGATTGGTGTAAAAAGTGCAAATGGATGTTTTCATTATTGTGGATCTCAGGCTTAGCTCAGGCTGGGTTTTATCAAGCCTTTTATCCCACTTGGCTGAAAGCAACTCCTGACACTTGAGAAGCTAAAATGTCCCTGCAAACCCCCTGCCGCCTCCCCTCACAGCTTTAGGTGCAACGCCTTGCTGAGTCCCTTCCCCAAAGCCTGAGGCCCTGAGCTGGCTACCTCCTGCTGCCCAGCACCTCCTTCCTGCCACCTCCAGCCCCTGCATGCCACCTCATGCTGCTGAGAGAACTGGATTACGGCAGACGCTGGAAACTTTTCCCCTGAATGCTTTGTGCATGGTTTTGGCAGGCATACTGGATACCAGTGGAGAGAGAAATCCCACTGGCAATAGCAAATAAAACCTTAGCATACTATAATGGCCCTGAGTGGTATTTTACACGTTATGCTTGCCCAAGAATGATGTGAAAATCAACCTTGCAAAAGAGCCGCAAAGAGTCTCTCAAGCTGCCAACATTTAAACAGCTCTTTCTTTACTACCGGGTGACAGTTGAATCACCCATATGCCCTGGTACAAGCTGGCACTCAATCACCTCACCATTCCCATGCACCCCCCACCCCCCGACACCTCAGCAAAGAACCTGAAGACTAGTCTCATTTCACCAAGCATGTTTGCATTCAGAAATATCCAAGTACTTAAATCTTAAATTCTTTGGAGGGAGGTAGAAAGCGTGGGGTCACATCCAGACATGCTGGGGTCTACTCCCAGCTCTGAGCACCTGGGGATAGAACCAGGGTCTGCTGCACGCAAAGGCACAGGCCTCAGTCAACCTCTATCCTATCTCTCCAGCCCTGCTCTTAGATTCTTATTGTTTTCTTCCTGTTCAGGCTTGGTACGAACCTAAGGGAAGTGATAGGAATTCGTCCAAAATCACTGAAACAAGTTTGTCACCTGGTGATGGGTATGGGAATGCTTTTGCATTCCCTTCCGAAATGTCTCTGTCCAGCTACACATTGTAGAGGATCCTGGCCCACCCAAAAAACATAACACATGCTCCAGCCCCCCCAGGGCTCACCTGACACCTCTGGAGTGCTGAGGACTGATTTTTCCTGAGGGATGAAGTTGTTGCTATTTCAGGCACACCCAATTCCCAGAGCTCTGGCTGGCAGCTCCCCAGAGGGAGCCTGTCCGTGAAGTGAAAGACAGTCAGCTTTCTACTGCCCTCACTCCATCAGGAACTTCCACTCCTGGAGAAAGATAGTTTCACACAGGAGCAAGTTGCACTCCTTAACTGGCTAATCACTCTACCCTGTGACTCACACTTTCCCATCCCTCCTCTCATAATTAGGGAAGAAATTTTCACACATGAAGCTCTTTTGTGAGATTTAGAATCCACTTAGCAAGGCTGAGCACCAAGCTGATCCAACCATGAAGCAGGAAAGTTCTCGTTCTTTCTCTGCACTTCCTCGATCCAGACGGCCTCCCCCTCCACCCTGCTGCTGAGGGAGGAGAACACGCAGGCATGTTTTCTGCTGCCTCGGTGCTCAGTGTCTCAGTGCCCGATGCCCCGTGAGGGAGGAAGGGACATGAGTGAGAGGATATAGACCAAGAGCAGAACTCAGAAGCCACTTTCAAGGAGTAGGGCTGGCAGCTGGCGCGTGGATTTAGAGCACAAGCAGAAGAGAAGGAGACCAAGGGGGAGAAGATGAACTTGCCAAGAAACAAGCCTTAGGATGACTAATCTGTCGCCTCAGGACTAGACTGACCCTCCCATGTGAGGCCCTGAGCAGGGACGAACATTCTCTCCAGTCTGAATCTAACAGCGTTTTGCATTTGCTTCCAGAGTGTATCATCACAGGCAGTGACGAAAACCAGAGGACCACAGTACGACCCAGGGTGACAACTCTGTGTTACTCTCTCACATTGCTGTGTGGGGTCCCCAGCTGTGGGAGCACATGCTGAAGACTACGTTGTCTGGAGGGGGGCAGAACACTCAGCAGCAGGATCTGTGAGGATGGTTAGTCTGAGGCTCGGGATGTTTGGAGAGGAAGCCACTGCCCTTTGGGGTCAGATCAAAAATGTGGTGGTGCAGCTATGCCAACTGAGCCGCAGAATCTCCCTCTTACAGGGACAGAGAACAGTGAAGACAGTCACCTTTCCAGGTGTCCAGGGCTCCCAGGAACCCGAGTGCCCTGTTGCCTGCACACTGTCCTTGTCTGATGGATTAGTGTGTTTGAATAAAAGCCGACTGAATCAGAAATCACACTCTATGCTTTTAGTAATCTATGTAGGACAGGGGGTGTTGTACATACCTCACATATGGCCACCGCCGTTCAATCCCCAGCACCACATGGTCTCCCAAGAATCATTGATACAGCTTTGAAGACTCTCCAAGCACCACCGGGTTAGCCTTGGGAAATCCCAGCACCATCATGTTCTAGCAGCACAGCTTCCTCGAGGTCTCACATTGAACAAAGAATTTGGTCCAGCTGTCCAAGAGTTGCCGAGAGGGCTTCCCGGGTGACTTGAGCTGTGCTTGAGAGAAATTTCCACAAATGAAAACTGAAAACAGACAAGCATGCCCTCATGTTCCAGGCCAGCCGCTGGCCTGTCAAGCAAAGTGCAATCCCTTCCCATGGCACTGTTCAGCTTTCCTGAGTTGGTGGAGGCCTGCTTTGAACACAGGTGCAGTCACTTTTCTCCAGGATCATTTTCTCTGCCAAAACTCTAACCAGGCCTTCACCTGAAAGCATGCCAGGTTGTGTCCTACCCACCTGTCAGTTGAAAACTCTGCCACTGTTAACAACTTTCCTCATTTCGGCTCTATCCATTTATACCTGTTCCCCAAGGCATTGCCTAAATGTTCCACCGGGATCCTGAACTTTCTGCCAATGTGCCTTTACCCCGCTAAAGTACTTCGCACAGGTCCTGAAAGGTACACAAAGGCTGTCCTTGTGCAGCTTGCATTGTCATGATAAGTTGGCTACCTTGTTAAAGCAACTGTCATTTTAAAAGCTGGGGCTTATTTAAAATGCCCCATTTAGCAAATGAGGTATTGCATTGGTATAGTAATCTTAATTGTATCAGGTTTTACAGTTGAAAATAATCCAACCAAAAAGGGGACACTCATCCATTGTTGGTGGGAATTCCGGCTGGTACAGCCTTTCTGGAAAATAATATGGACATTCCTCCAAAGACTAGAAATTGAACTCCCATTTGACCCAGCCATACCACTCCTGGGAATCTACTCTGGGAAGCCAAAAATATGCAGCAGAAATACCATCTCTACTTTTATGTTCATAGCAGCATTATTCACAATAGCCAGAATCTGGAAGCAATCAGAGTGCCCGAGAATCGATGACTGGATAAAGAAGCTTTGGTACATCTACACAATGGAATACTATGCAGCTGTTAGGAAAAATGAAGTTATAAAATTTGCCTATAAATGGATGGACATGGAGAAGATTATGTTGAGTGAAATTAGCCAGAAGGAGAGAGAGAGACAGAAACAGAATGACTGCATTTATTTGCATGACATAAATATATATGTACATATTATTATACCAGTATCCAAGGTCAAGTGAAACATGACCTTGTATCAGGAGGTCTTGTCAAAGGTGGAAATTATCATAAACGTGTGGGAGTCAGAGGCTAGGTAAGACAGAAAATGGAACAGTGTGCTAACAATTGTCGAGGGTACTAATACCAACCTAGAACTGAGCATTAAATACTGGCAAAAAAATACACATGACAACCCTTTAATGTATGTTCTGTAAGCCATAGTCTGGAAGGGAAGGAAAAGAGAAAGAGAGAGAAAGGGAAAGAAATAAAGAACCTGCCATGGAGGCGGGCTGGGGGAGGGGGAGGGAACCGGGGACCTTGGTGGTGGGAGATGGGCACTGGTGGAGGGATGGGTGCTGGAACACTGTGTGACCAAAACCCAAATATGAACCTTTTAATTGTATATCTTTGTAATGTATATCCCACAGTGGTATAATAAAATACTTTTTAAAAAAAAGAAACAAAAAGAAAAGAATCCAACCAATGGAATGTCCTTTTGGGGCATTGAGTAAGTAGTTTGGGCATCTGTCACTTGAACTTTCCAGTTTTTTTTCCAGAACTTAATTTTCTCAGTTTTCTCTCAGCATATTGATTGGAATTCCCTAGGATTCACTCTTCCCATGACACAAGTTGAAGAAATCTCCTCAGATCTGGATACAGTCTTCCACTCCTTCATGTTCACCATGATGGTTGTGTATTAGTGATGATTGTGGAGAACCCACAATATCATCAGTGCTTCTGGATAAATCTAGATGTTCTGGAGAAATGATGCCTTAATTTTTGAGTTTTACCAGATTAATCTTCCTTTTACAAATTCTCAAGTCTATCAACCTTCTCCTTGATGGGCTCACTGTCGTTAAAGCTGTCCGTGTGTGGGTATGTCTGTTTAATTCATATCTCCCACACATTCGACTGTAGGAGTCAGTACTGAGCACTATGTCTGCCCATGTTACAGTTATACATCCAGTACATAGCCCGTGCTCTACAGAGATCTGTGGTGGTGTGAGAGCCAGGGGTGGGATGGGACAGGTGACAAGAGACAGGAAGCCAAAGCGAGAAGAGCTCACTCAGCAGCTGCACAGCTAGAGAACTTTCCCATCTGCTTTCTTTAGTGTGGACTGAGCAAAGATGAAGCTGGTGCCCAGACTTCCCTTCCCAGCCTGGCTCTGGGAGGGATTTGGCGAGAAGTTTGCTCTAGATTAGGAAAGCAGAAGCAAAGGAACAGCCATGACTTCTGAAAGTCGCAGACCCACACCAGGATGTACCTTTCCTCTCCCCCCTACCCCCACCCCTGCCTTGAAGCAGAGAGTGAATGAACTGAGTTCATACCTCGCGTCTTCCTCCATCACAAGGAGCAACACATGGCCACACATTTTAAGACAATCTCCTACCCTTGGGTGACCACCTTAAAAAGATAGTGATAGATGACCATAGTATAAAAACTTAGTGCAGAATAGATAAGGGAACAAACATGGTAACCTCTCAGTATTTGTATTGCAGACCATAATACCCAAAGGGAGAAAGAAAGGGCTTGCTATAAAGACAGGCTGGGGTTAGGAGGGTGGCAGGAGGGTAAAGGGGCACATTGGCTGGCTGTGGGAAATATGCACTAGTGGAGGGATGGATGTTGGAACATTGTGTGATGGAATCCCAATCATGAACGGCCTATGGCATAATGACTCAATAAAATAAAATAAAAATAAATTTAAAAAAAGAAAAAGTCTCAGGCTTGGTGGACCTGGAGATCCCAAGCAAAGAGCACCAGCTCCCTTGGGACTCTTGTGAATTTAAGTTGTGTTAGTGAGAGAAAATTAAAAATCTGATTCTTCTTTCTCCCACTTGCATCTGGATTTGCTTCCTAACAGCTGGGCCTCTGGCCTTGAGACACCTCAGGATATCCTGATGCTATGCCACCTCGCCACTGGAGTAAATCCTGGATTCAGATCATTCAAGTGTCACACAGCCAAGGAAAAGAGTCTTTGAAAGCATCTGTCTTACAGTTGAAAGCATCTGTCTTACAGATGCTGATTTATAATGATGCACATTAAACAGGCATTGTATAATGTGCATCATTATAAATCAGCATCTGTAAGACCATTAGAAGTCCAAATATATATTCATATATGTATATGTTATATGTATGTACGTAGGCACTGTGATTCACAATATTCATATATGTATATGTTATGTGCATGTATGTAGGTACTGTGACCCACAATAGTATTCATATTAATGTTACAGGAGCAGAGTACTGCTGCACTACAGCCCCCGCCACCATTATTCCTCCTTCACTGCATCTAGTTCCCCTCTCCCCTGCTCCCTGTCTCCTCTGTGCAAACTCAATTCCAGAGGCCAACAGGAAGAGCCTGTTACTGTTTATTCCCCTTTGTTTATTCCTTCACTTTTTATTCTCCACATGTACACTTATGTCACATTTGCTTTTGTTTGATCGGGCTTTGTCTCTTGAGAGAATTTCACCCCTTTTGTTCCATCCATGAGCCACAGTAACCTAATGCTTCCTTGAAGCAAGAAAACCAAAATGACATTTAGTATGTAGGGCTACCCAGATACATTTCTACAGAAAAAAAGGATCAATACTCTATTACGTGTGATCTGTAAGTGGGTTAGGCTCCATGGACTGAGACACAATGAAGTCGGCTCTCAGGAAATGAGTTATAGAAGTCTTCCTGGATTGTGTTCACTTCCAGACCATCTTCTGTGGAAGAGCAGGTGTGGGGACTTTTTGTTGCTTCTCTGACACCTGATTGCACCTGACAAACAGCAGGTGCCCAGTAAATGTTTGTTTGTTCCACTACTCAATGATCACAATGTTGTCCTCACCTCATCATTGCTCTCACAGCCCCTCAGAAAAGTTTGGCCTATTTTCAGTGTGACAACTACAACTTCCCCTTGACTATGGTTGCTACATAGTGATCGACTGAGTAGAGAGTACTCTGTAGATACTGAGTAGATAGGCTAGACCGTGGGAGTCTTTAAAACAAAAAATTGAGCTGAGTCCTAGCTTACTTGGGAAATGTCTGCTGTGAGTAAAATCCTACATGGATATGCAATGATGTCACCAGGGTAGGTTTCTCCAATAGATGCTACTTTCCCTAAAAGATCCCTTCCACCATGACAGATAGTCCTTTGCATACAGAGGACGGAATCTACAGAGCTTCGAAATACCCTCCCTTCAAAGGGGATCTTTTGTACAGTCAAAAGACAAATGGTTTGTGATTTCTCTCTCTCGCTCTGAAGAGACAGTCCAGAGTGAATGCTGAGCATCAGAAAACACTCTGTTTCCAGAGTGACACATGGCTTCTGCGACAGGCTCTGTCACCTGCTGTCGGTGACAGGTTTGTTAAGGAAGTTAAACTGTGACTTTCCATGCTTCCTCGCCATTTGGATTTTGACAGTGAATTTGCTCATTTATTTTCCATAGAAAACATTTATCTGGTCTTTATGAGCCGTGGACTTCAATTCTATCAGGGCGGCCTCTTGGGGATTAGCGAAGTGACAGTGATTTTGCATTTGGCCTTTCCGCCTGCCAAGGCCTGGCTGTTCTCAGGGAATTTAGCACATCATGAAACTATTCAGCCCTTTTCACCTCTGAGATTGCTCAAAAGTGCTAAGTGGTATCCAGACAGTTAGCAAATATTTCAGGGGAACATGCTACATGTGAGTCCCCAGAGAGGGAGACAAAGGAGCGCACAAGAGAGGCCTGTTCTGGGCCTGAAGAGGAAACTCAGGAGCAGAGTGTGGTGAAAGGTACAGTGGCTGTGCTGGGAGTCTGTGGGGCCCAGCAGCGGGACTGGAGTAAAATAAGGGAGGGAGGGAGGGGATGTGATCTGTGGAGAATGCAGATACCTTTACCAAAGACCTAGAAGTTAGGGTATTAGAGATCAGTGGGCATGGCTGATTAGAGGCCTAACAAATACATTTACTCTATTTCACTTATTTATTTTTGTGCTTTGGGGGCCACAGCTGGCAGTGCTCAGAGCTTACTCCTGGCTCTGTGTTCAGGAGTCACTCCTGGGGCACCAAATGCAGTGCTGGCCATCAAACCTGGGTAGGCTGTGTGCAAGGCAAGAGCCTTAACCCCAGTACTCTATTTTTCTGGCCCATTTGCTCAATTTTAATGGAGTAACAATGGCTTTGTAAGGTGGGGTGGAAGGAAGGCAGCCACAGGGCGGGATAACATGATCTACAAAATCTACGAGAGGTCGGGAGAGGGACCGCAATGGCCAGAGGTGGCTTCTGCTGGCATTTTCCGTGATTTCCGCGGAACCAGGCCTCGAATCTCTATTCCATGCTTGAAGGGAAGCCTGTCAGTTCAGGCCTGAACTTGAAGCCAGACCCCAGGGGATTCCGCGCCCCGCCCCCATCTCCCTTGACCCTAGTATGAGAATAGCTCAGGGAGACTCCGGACAATTGTATGGAAGATTCCCGAAGCGGCCAAGCGTCCTCGGCAGCGCTGACGCTGGGGCTGCTCAGGCGCGTGGCAGGCGTGCTGACATGTTTGATGCCTCCGGCTCCGCCAGTTCAGAGTGACAGGCAGCTGTTTGGACCAGCGGGGCGTGCGACAGGCATGTAATAAATGTTTACTGAAGGAAGGACTGAATTAATTAAACAAGGGTCCTTCCACTTCATTTAAAAGCTACTATTAAGTCAAGATGACATACGCCTTCCATTCTAGTGACACTTGAACTTGATCGTTTTAAAGGAAACCTGGGAAAGGGAAATGAACCTTTTAACTATAGAACCTTCAAGAAGATGAGTCCATGGCACTGAGTGACCTCCAAACTTGCCAAGCATTGCTGGGAGGGTGTTTGTCCATGAGTGTGGGGGCCAACACGAGAGAGAGACAGCACCACAATCCTTTGCGGTCACACCCAATGGCTGGGCAATTCTCATCCTAAGGTATTTTCAGTTAACTCCTTTCCCCTCTAACCAGATTTGGCAGGGTCTGAGTTTAGAAGAAGAGGGGAAGGGTGAGTGGATGTGGGTGGAAGGAGAGAGTACAGCAGACAAAGCTTTTGCTTTGCATACACCAGGCATGGGTTCAATCCCTGGCACCCCTCCTGGTCCCTTGCGCTCCACCAGGAGCAAGTCCTAAGCTTGCCAGGTGTGGCCCAAAAACTATAATCAAAATGACAACAAACAAAAGATCAGTGAATTTTTTTATGTAATACATTTGTGCAAAAGCAGTTGGCTTTGACCAGTGGGGCTGAGCACATACTTGGCATGCAGGAACCCCAGGTTTGATCATGAGCACCACATGGTCCCCTGGCACCACCAAGAGCAGTCCTCAACCACTGAGCCAGGAGTATCCCAGAGTACAACGAGCAGGTGTGACCCCAAATCTAAAAAAGCAATATGTACCACCCAGCAGAAGACAGTTTTTCAATTTTTTTAAAAGGAGCTTTTCAAACTGCTTGTACATGGAAATTCAGAGATGTTTACAAAGATTTTTCAAGAGACAGAGTGAGAAAGAGGGAAGGAAAGGAAAGGAAAGAGGGAACATTGGCAGCACACTTGACTCAGTACTTATTGCTTAGTATTCTGGAGTCCACAAGGGTCAAATTGGCATCACAATTCAAGAATATCCTGTTTTTTCTGAAACTACCATGCTTTGAATAACTCTGTAGCATCCTTTGGAAATAAATTTTAACCTGTTCCATCTCACTTGTATTTTTTGAACTTTGCTTCCAAAGTCCCCAGCCAACTCTTCAGATGGTTCAAAAGTACATAACAGAGGGACGGAGCGATAGCCCAGCGGGTAGGGCATTTGCCTTGCACGGCCGGCCCATGCCGGCCCGGGTTCGATCCCCGGCATCCCATATGGTCCCCGAGCATTGCCAGGAGTAATTCCTGAGTGCAGAGCCAGAAGAAATCCCTGAGCATTGCCGGGTGTGATCCAAAAAGAAAAAAAAAAAGTACATAACAGAGCTTTGTCTCCAAGAGAAACGAGACACCTCTGCCTCTGACCACCTTTTCACCAAGCAAGGGAGCCAGGTGGCCACCCCACAAGCTCGGGTGCCCCTCTGCACAACTTGTCTTTCTTTTCCTGATTTTTTGGCCACACCCAGTGGTCCTCAGAATTTATTCCTGACTGCACACAAGGATCATTCCTGGCAGTGTTCAGGGATCAAACCAGAGTAGGCATGTGCAAGGCAAGCACCTTGATCCCTGTACTATCTCTCTGGGTTTCTGATCTCTTTTTTATAGCACTTAGATTTGTTCTCTGTATATTCATAAAATAAATTTTATAAAAGGCAAAGAAATTTCAAGATGACCAAAAACACGTTCCCCTACATAAAAAGGGGAAAGTGAGGGATTGTTGGGGCCAGAGAAATGCTGAGGGTTTAAGATGATTGCCTTGCACTACCAGGAGTGATTGCCGAACAAGGAGCTAAGAATAGGCCCTGAGCACTGCCAAGTGTGGGTGCCTCTTTATTCCCCACCAAAAGCAAGCAACAAAGTGAAGGACTGTTTGACTTGAGAGCAAGCACTGATTGAGTAGAAGGGCCATCCCTGGCTAGAATTCACTTGTTAGTCTTGATCCTGGTGGTCTAGAGAAGGGACAACAACCTAAGGTTGGGTCTTGACCAAACAGGGAGCCCGTGATGGCTGGGGTGGGAACCCAGTGAGGGAGATAAATATCTTTGATTATATACCTCTCGGACCTGATAGCTGTACTCCTGGACCTTAGGCATCACCCCTAGGGATATATTAAAAAAGCAAAACTAGGGGGCAGGGATGTGTCTCATGTGCTAAAGCTCATGCCTCACATGTGTGTGTGACCCTGGTTTGATTCCTAAACCACAGCAACAATAATAGATCATGATTGAGTTTTAAAAGATGTAATGTGTGAGATGTCTGTGACATGTCAAGTGTATGTGTGAATGTGGGAATGTATACGTCTGTGTGTAGTGCTTGGTTAAGTGTGGATGCATATACAATGTGTGAACAAAGTGCAGACATATGTATGTGCATGACATGTGTATATGTGTGGATGCATGCATGGTGTGTGTATAATGTATGTGCTAAAATATACATTAAAGCGTGTAGTCAGGTAGTACACTTTTAATTTGGCAAAAAACAACTGTGATGCATATAGTATTTCCAGCTCATGAAACCTTTATAATTAGGGAAGAACAGTCAGGCACAGTCAGTCCTCATTTTACTAGGAAAATTACAGAAAAATTTTCTTCATTCTGGAAAGCACAGGAAGAGGAGCATGCGGAGTCTGAGAAGCACCATTACCTGTATTTGCTGGTTATTTCTGTGAAGTATGCTTCCATTGCTTTAAATTCTCAGGCCATAGGTGACACAGAGATGGGGTGAAAGGTGACAGGCACTTCAGAGGGTGAGAGACACTATGTGTAGATCACTCATGGCATTTCTCAGGGATTGGACCTGGATCAGCTGCACGCAAGACAAGCGCTGTACTATCTCTCCATCTTTTTAAAGTGTCAGACCCAGTGTTACCAAGGTGATGGTGAAGTAAGTTCCCTTTTCACTTGCCAGAAGGAATCCACAAACTACAACTCTTTTGGAAGGCAAGATGAGAATGTGTTCCTTCGCTGAAAATTGATGGATAGAGAACTGAAGGGAGGGACATAGCTGCGGCACTTGGGACAGGGCTGCCTCTCTTGCCTTGAACCCCGGCTCAGTGCCTGCTGTGTCCCCATCCCTCTCCTGTCAGGCAACACCATCCAAGTAAAAGTCTGTAACGGACAAATAAAGCCCAGCCCCAAAGGCTTCTATAAGTCTGACAGGCGAGCACAGAGATTTTAAAGTACCTACCACCAGGTTTCAAAGAGACAAGTTGGTGCACGACTGATCTTTATCGAGCTGAAAGGCTTAATACATAACACAGAAGGGCCAGGGCCGGAGTGACAGCACAGCGGGCATGGCGTTTGCTTTATATGCCGCCTATCCCGATATCCCATATGGTCCCCGAGCTCTGCCAGGAGTAGCCCCTGAGCATTGCTGGGTATGACCCAAAAGGCAAAAAAAGAAAAAGAAAAAAAGAAAAAGAAAAGAAAAAGGGGCACGAGGGTGCGTGGGCATTTGAGGGGGCAGGTAAGAGGGAAAGAGTATATCCAACAAAGAACCATTTCTTTCTTTTTACTTCCGTTTTGGTTTTGTTTCATTTTGGACACACACCCTATGATACTCAGGGCTTATTTCTGGCTCTATGTTCAGGGTTGACTCCTGTTCAGGGATCATTCTTGACAAAGCTCAAGAGTCAGTATGTGGTGCCAGGGATAGAACCCAGGTGGGCCTCATGCCTTATCCACTGTGCTATCACTCCAGCTCACCAGGAGACACACAGTTACAGGCTGTTCGTGATCTGTTTTCAGTTATACACTGTCCCAACATCCAATCCCTCCATTAGTTATATTTCCCACCACCAGTTCTCCCTTTTCCCTCCTGCAGCCCCTCCCCAACCTGTCTCAATGGCAGGCACTTTCCTTCTCTCTCTCTCTTTCTCTCTCTCTCTCTCTCTGGGCATTATGGTTTGAAATACAAATACTGAGAGAATATCATGCTTAAACTCATTTCTTAATGCCTATCTCTAGTCTTGTGCAACCCTTCTGGAAAGAGAAAAAAATTGAAGGCAGAAGAGATAGAACAGTGGGTAGGACACACGCCTTGATGTGGCTACCCTGGGTTCAATCCCTGGAACTACATTATGTTCCCACAGCAGTACCAGAGTGATCTCTGAACACAGAACCAGGAGAACATGGTGAGTACTGCCAGAAGTGACCCCCCAAACCAAACAAAACGGATGAATTTTCAGGACAATCCAAGAAACTTCCCCACCCCAGCACATTTCCAGATGCCATAGAGCTGCTCACCTCCTCACCCCAGCCGCCACACCCCAATAGATTCAAAGAAGTTGGAACCAGAGTGTTCCAAGCTTTGGGTCTAATTCTAAACCAGGCAGCTCTAGCCCAGCCCACTTCTGTCCTCATATGGCACAGTCTTTCCACATTTCTCAACACGCGATGGGTACAGGGATGAGAATAACCCTTCCCCACTCTGTCTGATGCTGCCACCTCCCTGGGTCACGACCTCCCTCCCAGTTCTCTTGGTGCCACAGAGACGGAGGGGCAGGGGCTAAGTCGCAGGGCTGAGGGGCCTTCCCTTAGTCACCAAACCCGTTATCCCAATTTGCCACTTGTTACCAGTCTTGAGCCTAGTTAATATTCCAGGTGACTCTCCTTAGGTCAGAAAAAGGTGGCCTCTCTGGAAGGACTGTCCAAACAGGCCTTTCCTGGCCTTCCAGAAGACAGCTACTGCTGGTGTCATGATCTCATCACAGAGTTCCTTGTCAAAATAGGCCCTTGCGTTTCATTTGCGACTGAAATGCCTGAAGTGGGATCAGCCAGGCCTGAGATGCGCCTAGAAACCCGAGCCACCTGGGTCCGGTTCTGCTCAGAAAGGAGACTTCTCTCCAGGCTTCTGGGGCAGGAAGGACCTCTGGGGCACGTGCTGGTCATTATGCCTCCGGGAGTCTGAGGCGTCCCAGTTGCAAGGTTGGCAGAGCCTCCCTTGGGGGAACCAAAGAACTGGGGACTTCCGGACCTCGGCCCTTCTTCGCCCTGCAGGACTCAGCAGGGCCAGGACTAGGATGCTTAGGGTAAACCCCGGGAGGGGGCAAAGGGTGCACCTATTGGCAGAAGCCGAAACTGCTGTGGCTCGAGGTGGTGGGAGGGATAGAGGCGGGGCTCCCCTAGTTGTGGGAGGTACAGTAGAGGAAACGGGTTCTGTGGTGCAGGCGTCCCACCGGAGAAGAGAAAACGAGCTGAATTTGGGCAGTTTTCCCAGGTTTTTTGGTGAAATAGATACGAAGTAAGAGTGTGCACCCACGAAAGGAAAAGTCCAGTCACTGAATCCTGACTTGGGGGACAGGGCGCCTCGCGGGATGGCAGGAGTGGGGAGCTTGGTTTTTCGTTGCCTCGCTGCAGAGGGAACTGGGGGTGGGAGGCGGCTCTCGGTGTACTTGTTCGATTCGCTGAGCTAGTATCAGACCTTCCCTTCCCCAGCACGAGTTTTTTAGACCCGGTTTCCTCCCCAGCGGGGAGCAAGGGTGGGGGTGAAACGGGGCTTCTGTGTTTGGTGAGTTCGTGTCTGTTGATAGCCGGGTCTGCGGGGCTGCGTCCCTGGGAACCGCGGAGGGTGAGCCGGCGCGCTGGCCGCGTCCAGCAGCCCCGAATCGATCCTCATCGATCACCGCAGCGTCGCCTCGCCGCAAGGAGCTTCTGGCTCCGGGTGCAAGAGGCAGCAACCGGCACTGTTGCTGCCTTCTGGCTTCAGGCTCCGGGTGCAAGTGCCCGTTGCTGCCTTCTGGCTTCTGGCTCCGGGTGCAAGAGGCAGCAACGAGCCCCCCGGGCTCCCTCTCGAGCAGGAGGGAAGTGGGGTGGGGGCGGATGCCCGCTCTGGCTCTGGGGCGGGTGTGCCCAGATGCCCAAGGCCCAATGCTCTTAATCCCCTCTTAATCAGCCGGCGTCCCCTGCGCCCCGCTTCTGTGCCGCCACCTGAGGACGCAGGGGAGCCAAGGAACGTCGCGAGGTCGACATCCATCCACGTAGCAGGTCCCGGCTTCCCGGCTGCGTTTTCCTGGCGTTTGCAAAGAGCGTTCCCGCTAGGGTGACGGGGGCAGCGCAGCCGCGCGCAGATGGATTGTCACGTCATAGACGCCAGTGGCCGCGTCCAGGCTGCGCTGTGGAGGCGGCAGCTGCGCGCCCTGGCTGCGACGACTGTCAGCCTCTTTCCTCTCTCCCCTTTCTCGGCTTTATTTCCGCCTCCTTGGTGGGTTCTGAATCTCTCCCTGGCCTCAGATCCAGAAGAGTCATTCGCGGAACCCGAGTGCGGTCCCTGCGGCCCGCGCCGAGAACGCCCCGACACGCGGCTCCCCGGCCGTGTGCGCGGGCTGCGGGGCTCCCACGCCCGTCCGTGGGAAGGAAGATGCCCGGCATGTCGGAACCGGCTCACCAGAATTTAATGACGTGGCCGTGGATTGTCGATTAAAGGCATGTTTAACGGGGGAGACAGGTGGCATTGTGAGTTTTCTTTACACACCTGAGAAGAGAGCATCCCCGGCAAGCAGGAAATATTACTTTCTCTTTACCCAGGTAAAGAATCTGTGCAAATCCCAGGTGAGCAAATAAGCAGGACCAGGACAGTGCGCTGAACTAATTTACAGTGAGGAATATGCTACTTGGGAAATAAAAACTATGCTGTTTGTTCAGTCCATGGGTATTTGCATGCGTAAAGCCTTTGTAACGTTAGCTTAGCTTTAAAAAAAAAAAGTGGGAATGTGACAATCTTCAGGGTTTGGTCCTGGGAAAGTAATTCTGAGAGTTGCGTTTTGTGCTCAATGCCCAGTAAGTTTAAAAAACGAACAAAGCACTTGCTTTTTGAGAGAGAGAGAGAGAGAGAGAGAGAGAGAGAGAGAGAGAGAGAGAGAGAGAGAAATAAACCTGCCATAGAGGCAGGTTAGGGGGAAGGGGGAGGGAATCGGGGACTTTGGTGGTGGGAAATGGGACTGGGGGAGGGATGGGTGCTGGAACACTGTATGACCTTAACCCAAATACCCAAATATGAACATCTTTGTAATTGTATATCTCATGGTGGTATAAAATATAAAAAAAAATTTCAAAGTACTTGCTCTTCATGGCTACTTTATCCTTATTGTTTGATATGGATCATAGATCCCCATATTAAGTTTATGCTTACTTGAATAAGGAGCTTTTGCTTCCTTAAGTAGTTTTAGACTTGTAGGAATGTTGTAGGGGTTTTCTGTACTGCTCCCCACTTCCCCATTATTAACCTCTCAGTGGGCTCATGCTTACAAGCATGACCAATAAATTACTATTCACTGTATACTGTATGTCACTAAAATTCATTTTGAAACTTTCTTTTCTGTTCTATCCCATTCTGTATATCACAGTTTAGTTTTCAGAGTCTCTTTAGGAAAACTGTGACAATTTCCCACAATTTCAAAATTTTTGCTGACCTTGAAAGTTTTGAGAATCTTTTTAATTGAGGTATTACATAGTGAAATTATCAATCTATCAAATTATAGCAGTATAGATTTTAACATACACTTAAAATACACTTAAAAATAAACCATTTTTGCAAAATATAAACATCAAGTCTCATCTTAAAAGTATCACAAATATAACAGATATTTTTTAGTTTATTCTACACATAAGTACAATAGACTAAGTTTCTCCCCAATAAAGTTGTAAATTTATTTCCAACTTAATATTTGAATGCTTTAGTTCCAAAAGGATGTTGAAGAGCTGTTAACCTAACGTGATGAGTCTGTTTCTTCTCTGGAGGACAATTTAAGTTGCAACTGCTCTCTAAGATATTGTCTTCAAGGGGAGTTTAGTCAAGGAACACGATCCCTAAGAAGCCAGGCAAATTGGTGTCATTCTGGGAAGCTTATGAAGGTCACAATACATTTTTAAAGTTCCTTCATATTTCCGTCACATTAAATCAATAATTAATATTCTTATTCATGTAATTATTTTCAGGGAACTGTATTTAAGGACATTTTATGGCAATCTGTCAGCAAAGTCACATATACTTTATACTGTAACCTCAAATTTGAATCAGATTTTTTTATTGAATAAAGGGGGTTAGAGTACAGCAGATAAAGTACTACACATGGCCAACCCAGGTTAATTCTCCCACCATCTGATTCTCTGAGCCCCATCAGGAGTGACTCCTGAATCTAGAGCCAGGAGGAAGTCCAAAACAAACAGAAAAAAGAATTAAAGTGGCTAAAGTTATCACTTAATAAAATGAACTTTCCCTTTCTCATAGGACTTTATGGTTGGTTAACAGAGTGTAGTGGACAGCAGAGAAAGAGAGAATAATTTAGGGCTTTCTCTTTACTGTTAAACTTTCAAACTATGTTTAGTTGAAGCTGGGCAAATAAATCAGAGGGTGCTTCTGTGGCTAACTGCAGTGACTGCCTTCCAGAAGACATTTTGGCTCACATAGCTTTAGAGTCAGGCCATTTTGTGCCAACCCAATCTGAGCCCATTTTCTTTCCAGACCACAAGCAAAACCCTAGCTGACCAGGGCATAAAACTGTCCAAAAGGGGTGGGGAGAAGCAAGCAGCTGTTTTTCATTCTTTCAGCAGGAAAAAGAAGCTTTTAAAAAAACCTGTGTAATTTAGTATAAATACATGTTCCATCCAGGCTAAAAAGCAATGTCAGTTTCTATATACTCCAACTATATGACTTAGTCTCTTCCAGAATGAATTAGAGGATTATAACATGAAATTTTTTGAAGTAATTTCTTTTTCATGAACTATTAAAGATAGTCTAATAAAAGACATGATGGGAAGCTACTTGCCCTAAGTGATATTTTTTAAATTATGTGCCTGCACCTGGACAAGCCAACTGTGAAGATCAGGCTGTCAGAAACAAATCTCGGTGTTTTGCTGTGTGCTGGCCCGTTACAGGCTGCAGCTCTTGCTTCTCATGGTGCTTGGGCTGACTGTCTCTCACCAAAAGGCCTGTGTGCAATGGATCAGCAGTGGCGAAGGATGAAAGTGGCCTCAAGTCTAAATGCCAGCTTCCATATTCATTGCCACGCAGGGTACCTTAGGCAGGCCACCTAACTGTGCTCTCAACTGTAAAAAGTGGGATAAGATCAATTTTATTAAATTGTGGTAAGGGTGAAGAGATATAATTCCTTGCATAATTCTCTGAGGCAAAAGCATAAGAGTTCATTTTAGGACAGGTTGGTATTACTGGTTCTTTAATACCTCCTGTAGTCAGGAAGCAGATTATATGGCAGGAATAGAAACATCAGATGCAGAAACTTCTTCCAGGAGATTGGCTGCTTCTCATGAAATTCTTGGCCCTCACTGCAATACACTTTCTACCTTCTCCATATGAAAATTACAACTGCAGAACTGCTCCACACCTTTGGGTCTACTGCCTTCACAGTATGACTATGGGGCGAGCACCAGCTCTCCTCTGCCTTCACCCACATTTATTCTCAACTGGAAGAAGTTTCTGTTTTGAAGATGCAATTCCAGGACTCCAGAGGTGAGGAGAGACTCCTGACTATGAAGAAAGTCTGCTGCAAAGTTTTCTAGGGTGTCTGTTACGCTCATTCCTACGATCTTCATCCTTTTAGCTCAGGATTATTTCTAGCAAAAAATGGCTTAATTATGTTAATAAACTGTAAAACCCAATGTACAAAGTACATATATTCTGTAGAAAGTATCTTGAGAAGTACATTGAGCAATATTCTAGTCCTCAAAGTATTGCAGAAGTATGGTCTAATACTGTGGTAAGTTGGTCTAAAATATAGAAGAGTTGCAACATTTATCAAGTACATTTTAGAATTATAAAAATGATTACGGAGAGGCAGAGTGATAGTACAGTGCAGAGGGCATTTGCCTTGCAAACCAACGACTTGGGTTCTATCCCAGGTATCCCATATGGTCCCCGAGCACCTCCAAGAGTAATCCCTGAGGATCACTGGGAGCGGCCCAAAAAGACCAAAAGAAAAAAAAAGAAAATTATAACAATTTTTACTCCTGCCTACTTCCTTGCTTAGCCTGAGTACCCTCTGGACCAAACAGAAAGTACTTTGTAAACAAAGAAATTGCTCTCTTTTTTTAAGTATTTTATTATACCACCGTGAGATATACAAATAAAAAAGATATACAATTAAAAGTTCATATTTGGGTTTTGGTCATACAGTGTTCCAGCACCCGTCCCTCCACCAGTGCCCATCTCCCACCACCAACGTCCCTGGTTCCCTCCCCCTTTCCCAGCCCACCTCCATGGTAGGTTATTTCTTTCCCTTTCTCTCTCTTTCTCTTTTCCTTCCCTCCAGACTATGGATTACAGAACATACATTAAAAGGTTGTCATGTGTATCCTTTTGCCTCTATTTAATGCTCAGTTCTAGGTTGGCATTAGTACCCTCGACAATTATTAGCACCCTGTTCCATTTTCTGTCTTACCTAACCTCTGACTCCCACACGTTTATGATAATTTCCACCTTTGACAAGACCTCCTGATTTATGTTTCACTTGACCTTGGATATTGGTATAATAATATGTACATATATATTTATGCCATGCAAATAAATACAGTCATTCTGTATCTGTCTCTCTCCTTCTGGCTAATTTCGCTCAACATAATCTTCTCCGTGTCCATCCATTTATAGGCAAATTTTATAACTTCATTTTTCCTAACAGCTGCATAGTATTCCATTGTGTAGATGTACCAAAGCTTCTTTATCCAGTCATCGATAGAAATTGCTCTCTTGAATCAAATGGCCTGACAGGTGGATATTGATGCATACCTCAGAAGAGAGTGTGGTGTGGCTGATAAGAGCAGGGCTAGGACATGAGACTAGGAAATTTGAATCTGCCAGACCTTACCACCAGCTAGTTGCATAACCTTGGGTAAACTCATGTACCATGTAAGCATCATGTACCATGCTAATATATTTCCTTTTTATAAAGACCCAATTGTGCAATTTTACCATCCTTAACATTATGCCTACAACATAGTAAGTTTCAATTTAATTACAAGTATACTATTCTATATGATGCTCTACTTTACTCTGAGGGCATGCATATACTATACATTTAGCTATTACTGATAACCCACTTAACTGACTTGGGCCACTTTTTTTTTTTTTTTGGGAAAACAGGACCATTTAAATGTTTTGTATAGGGGCTGGAGTGATAGCACAGCAGGTAGGGTGTTTACCTTGCACGTGGTCAACCCAGGTTTGATCCCCGGCATCCCATATGGTCCCCTGAGCACTGCCAGGAGTAAATCCTGAGTGCAGAGTCAGGAGTAACCCCTGAGCATTGCCGGGTGTGACCCAAAAGCAAAAATAAATAAAAATGTTTTGTATAATACAATATTCACTTTTCTTTATAACTGCAAATAAGTTAGTATGTTTTTGGTAATCAGTTGTGGTCTCTGGTATGTAGACCTCTATAATTATAAGGAGTTACTTTTATGAAACTCCTATTGAGCCAGTAAGACTTCATTTACGCATCCATCATTTTCAGGATTGTTGGTACTAGGCATATTTTCCCAAATAACCTTGCCTCCTTATGAGACAAAGCCCAGCTTGCTCATGTTCCTGTTGGTGACAGTACCTTTAGTGATAACACCCAAAGTTGGAGAGTGTGGAGAGAGTATATTTTTTATACCAGATACTATCAGATAAAACGTGGCTTTCAGTTTAGGGTGTGTTTCATAGGCTCTTTTGAAATGAAAAACCCATTGCCTAATGAGCCTTTCATATTAAGGTGGTTTGTGTAGTCATCTATAACAAAGCAAACTTTATAATCAGCATCTTCCATACTTTCTTCTTTCTCCTACTTGTTCAAATAAATTTTAATACTTCTGTTTCTTGCTGGGCATGGACTTTGGGAAGAGGAAATTCCCATTTTCCTTCTTCCTCTTTTCATTTGTGTATAGTCATATTGGAAAGTACCTTAGTAGCTCAGGATTGTCCCTCACTGTCCAGCAGATACACAGGTACTCCTCCTTCTGGCATCTTTTACTATTATTATTATTATTATTATTGTTGTTGTTGTTGTTGTTGCTATTACTGTTTATTACTATTGCTATTGCTATTATTATTATTATTATTATTATTATTATTGCTTGCATAGAGTGAGGGAAAAAAAGGAGCAGAAGAAGTTTCCTAGAGGGATTAAAATGCACATCTGAATGACTCCAGTCTGCTCCAGCCTGGAGAAAAGCAGAAGTCAGGGTGCGGGGGGCGGGGGGCAGGAAGCATGAAATAAGTCAAGGTTATTCAGCATGTGAGGGAAGTCTGAATTATTCGTTTTCTGACCCCTCCAAGGTACTTTATTTTTACTGCAGTAGGTTACAGCGTCTTTGGGACTCTGTAGTCAGACAATTTCTATACCACTATTTGCAAACATGCCCTGCCCTCCAGTTTTAAGCAAAGGGATCACTGGTGTATGGCTCTCTTGACCATACAAGATGCCTTCAAGGAGAGAGCAGTGAGGTCCAGCTTGAGAGGCAGGCAGGAGCAGCCACTTAGCACAATTTTCCCATTTGGACTAAATGATTGGGAGGGAAAAGGCAAGAAGTGAGAAAAGCATCCGAGAATTTGTAGGAGAGTGGGAGGGAGGAAGTTTCAAGAAAATACAAAATACAGCTTCCTTAAGTCCTTTGAAATGATGACTTTTAAATGATTTCACAGGGAAGTCCATTTGAACAAGAAAACAAAACAATACAAAGCAAAAACCAAGCCGAAGCTTTATTTGCTTAAGTAAGCTGGGAACTAGTGAAGGCTAGTAGCTCTTCAGGGAGATCCCAAAGAAGCTAGAGGGCTTTGCTCTTCAAGCCCACATTCTCCCTTGAACATGTATCTCGCTTGTGTGTCTCTCTGTTTCTTTATTTCCATGCAGGAGAAGCCCGTGTTCTCTCTTGACCATGTGTTCTCCCCTCAGAACATTCTAAGTTTCAGTAAAAATTTTCTTAAAAAAAAATAATAGGGGAAGCTAGAACCTTGAATAGGTGATTTTGTATCTTAGGGTGTTTTTTTTTCCACATTTCACTGAGCAGGGAAAGAGTGTCACAAAATTTGCTGAGTTGTTTTGGGGACTGAGATTGCTTTGGCTGGTATTTGATATAATGGTGAGATTTCTGACTATTGATTCAGTGGGCATCATTACTATCCAAAACCTAGATGTTACTGATTCTATGACCACAACCTGCTGTCCCTTTGTTACCACTCCATGGCCAGGTTAAAACAGCTCAATGTTCCAGAGCTATAGGTGTTAGTATCACAAAATGTGGTTCTCATGTTTATAGAGTAGGGACTGAACAATATCCTTCTATAGACTAAGCTAAGCATTATTGTTAATTTTCTCTTTTCATACACCTTAATCCTTTTCATTTGTATTTTCTCAGCATGGCACCATTTACAGTAGAGTTTAGCTTTTAGAACAGTCACCGTTTTTTCTTTCTTTGAATGCTCATGAGACAATAGATAGACCTTCTTTCTCTTTTTCTCACAGTAATCCAAATATATCCATAGTGCTTATGGTGTAACTTAATATATTAATTTCATGTCATGGTGATGGTGTCAGGGCTGTCTGATACATGCCTGGCCACCAAGAAGCTCTGGATTTTCAACTCTTAGAAACCCATGACCTATATGCATGCAAGACACAACAGAAAAGGGTAAACTCTTAGGACAACATTTTGCTCAGAGTAAGTTGGTAAACCAGGCGAGGATTTTCTGCTATCTGAATTTTGCCAGTATTTAAGCAATACTAGAAATAATGTCTTACCTATCTATATCAAGGTAATCAAATGCCCTGGACTATAATGTTTACATCAGTAAAAAACACATCAGGCCAGAGAAAGAGAGAGAGAGAGAGAGAGAGAGAGAGAGAGAGAGAGAGAGCTCAAGGCTTAGCTCATCCTTTGCATGCGAGTAGCCTGGGTTCAATCCCTGGCACTATAAGGTCTTGAGCCCAGGAGTAGCCCCCTCAGCACTGCTGAGTGTGCGCCAAAACAGGTAAACAGAAAAGCAGACAGTGTCAGGTTTCCTTGTGCAGGTAAATTTGCCCTATGCTTCTGAATAACTACAGCAGCCGCAACATCTGCCTCTCTCAGATAAAGATTTGGAGTGTAGTTGACCTTTCCATCAGTGCTCCCTAATATTTTGACAGAGGCCTGATGGATAAGCATGCCAACCAGAAAGGGAAACTGATCCTGGGCCATCTGCTTTGGTTAAACACAAGTGTCAAATGCAGCTTCTCAAAGCACGGGCACACCGAGCTGTGCTTCAGAAGGAAGCAGATTTGAAATGTTCCTCACAAGCAGTCATATTTAACTCAGTAAGTTTGCACTTGGCAGTGATGACATTTGCCCAGTGCCCAGCCAGCTCAACATCAAGCAGACCAGGGGACAGAGGCCAGGAAGGTGGTGGCTGGCAGGAAGGCTCTGTCAATGCTCAGGGAGTCAGAACCTTTCCAGCAGGGGATTGGTGTCAGGGTAAGGAACTTCTCAGCGTACAGGGGTACAAGAGCAGTATTGCCTTTTGTTCTCAAGTTCTTTGGCATCAGTCTGGCCTTCGGGGCCTGCATGAGCCTGCTCTGTGGCTTCTGAAATTCCAATACTTCGCTGTACACTCAGCAGACATATTTGCCATTTACCCTGATATGTTGCTGATATTGAAAGAACTCTGGAATGAATGGAGGAGGGTAAGGAGTGAGGTGGGGGATGTTGAAGAACTTGGAGCTATCTTCATGGCTATTTTGCAGGCAGCAGAGTAAATAGCAATTATTTGTTGACTGTTGGATCACAACATGGACATGTGCCTCAGCACTTATACAGGGATGTTTCACCATCTTTTACAAACAACCTGTGGGAAGATCTGTTTACTATCCCATTTTTTGGCAGACTAAAATGAGTCACACCAAACCCAGCAACTTCTCAATGTGGCCAAGAAGTCAGTTACTGAACTAGAATTTTAGATACCTTCATTATTTGCTACGCTACCACCACCCTGTTCAGTCTTCAAAATATCATTTTTAAATCAGCAAATATGCATAAAATAAGCAACTTGTGACATAAATGTTTAACATTAGCTTCCATTTATCTTAAGCCAAGAATAAATTCCAGAATTCTTGGACATAGCAATTGCTTAGGCTTATTTCTACTTTTCTATGTTAAACTATATAGCTAATAATTTTATTTTAAAATAGTTATCCTTGGACTTACACCCAGTGATGCTCTGGCCATGGGGAAATGAGAACCAAACACTTAAGATACATCCCCACTCCCAAAGCTCTATATTGGCTTAAGGGAGTTTAGGGGGCCCCATTCAGTAGTGCTGGGGTTTCCTCCTGTCTCTTTCCTCCTGTCTCTTTGCTTGAGAGTCACTTCTGGAGCTGCTGAGGGGGAGCTGGAAATTGGGGACCAGAGGTCAACCCAGGCCTCCCACACACAGAGCATGCACTCAGCCCATTTACATCTTCCTCCGGCCTCCAATTCCATCTTTCTGAAAATTATTTTCAATATGATCCCAGCAGATATTATCAAAAAATACTTTCAGTATTTTCTATTATGTGAACTGAAATACAGAAAAGGTACAAGCTTGTCCCAGAAGGACAAGTGTCAAGCCAACAAGTGTACAAGGTTAACAGTGTTATTAACCCATTATCTACAGCAATTAAATTGCTTAAATCAAACCTGGCTCATGGTAATTATCTGTGGGAATAATAGAACAAATTATTAAAGTCACAGCAATCTCAGAAAGTTTGAACTATCTTTTCACTCTACTAGTAAGGGTAAGGAAAGTTATTTGGGATGACAGGGACTTTAACATTCCATTCACATTCACTTGAATTACAGCTTTCCACTGTTGAATACATGTGCCTATCACAAATATGAAAGAAGTTTTGGTAATGATGACTAAATTTAGTCTTAAATATGAAAATAATAAATATTATACTTCAAGAAACATACTGCCCACTTTTCTCAAGATAAATTAGGAAGATTATGATTATTCAGGAACTGGAATGCCATATACATACTGTGTTAATGTGAGTCTCCCACTCCATGAGGACCTCCATTTTCCACATCCGACTTCCTCCTTGTCAGAACTCCACCCAGCAGACCAGCCTATCACAGCCCGGTTCATCGAGATCCACCCCTGCTGCAGTCTTTTTTTAATCCGGCCCAGGTATGCTGATCCAGAGACAGACATGGGGGCAGAGCTGCTACTGGCTCTCACCGTGCCCAGCTGCTCAGGAGGTGCCCGGGAGGGATGGCAGGTTCTAGCCCTGGCCCGCCACCCCAGCAGAGCTTCACAACAGCCAGATGACCCCCACTCCATGAGGACCTCCATTTTCCACATCCGGACTTCCCCTCGTCAGAACTCCACCCAGCACACCAGCCTATCACAGCTCGGCTCGCTCGGCGGCGCAGTTCATCAATAAATGCTGGATTTTGAGATGACTACAAGAGTATGCTACCCGCACGGCAGAGCCTGGCAAGCTACCCGTGTCGTATTTGATATGCTAGATACCAATAACAATTATAGACCTCATTCTCATGACCTGATGGAATGGTTTGAGGCTCTTTATGTTCCTGGAGCAAGCAGGTGCCCTTGGGCTCTACTTGCATGAGACAGGTCATATGGAGATGTTACTGGTGCCCACTCGAGGAAATCAATGATGAATGGGAAGACAGTGATACAGTGATACACTTAATGTGAGTAGATACAAAAAATTAGACAAAAGCATCTTTTCCCCAAGAAGCTAAAAGAAAATTATTTTCTCTGAATGATACAACTGTTATCTATTCTATACTTTCATTCTCTGATATTTCCTTGATTTGAAAAAAAAAACTCAAGAATCATGTGGCAAAGCCTCTTATCTATAGAACAGGTATACATTAGGTCAGTTTCAGTATCAGATAAGGAAACAGAACAGAGGCAAACCAACATATGGCAAATTGGCTCCTGCCTCAAGGGGCCTCTGAGGAAATACTGGTTAAGAACAAATCACAATGAAATGTGACAACGTTTGAAGAGGCGTGGGTGGGTCCCTCAAAAGCTCCCAGGCCTCATCCTACAGCCAGTTGTGGGGAAAAATCAAACAGAATGTTGCCCCCTGGCACAGCTGCTAAGGGAGAAAACGCTCCTAAAGTTTGTAGCTAAGAATATTGCTTAGGATTTAGTGGAAGTCAGTAGACCTTCAACATTTTCATCAACGTCAGCTTGTTAGAAAATTGACAAAGGAAAAATTAAATCAGTTCTTTTACAGGGCCTCTGTTTTTGTGGTGTTTACATGGTCTCCCCACATCCATGAGGGTTTTCATTGATTAAGAACTAGAAGGGCCAGAGTGATAGTAGAGTGGGGGAGGATGATTGTCTTGCATGCGGCTGACCTGGGTTCCATCCCAGGCATCGCATATGCACCACTAGGAGTAATTCCTGAGAGCTGAAGAGCCAGGAGTAATCCCCAAGTATCATTGGTGTGACCCCCCAAAAAAAAAGCAAAACAAAACTAGAAACTATGCATTTTCTTATTTACATATTCTAGGCATTTGGTATTAACCAAGTTGCTTACCCCATTTTCCTCATCTACAAAATGGGATCACATTAATATCTACCTCGCAGGACTTCAGTAAAGATGAAATAATGCATGGGAAGTACTTGGAAGCTTGCTTGCCCCATGATGTGAGATTGCAAGTCAAACATAGTGTATGAAGTCAGACATTAATAGAAGGGGTATGGAGGCAGTTTGAATAATTGGGGTGAACGTCAGACTTTGTATTTTGATGATACTCATGTTAAAAATCAAGCCTCTATTTTTCAGAGGTTCAGACAGAAAGTATGTGTAGATGACATGATCTGATCGGGACTGGTTTAAAAATATCCCAGTGGGTGGAGGCTAGAGGAGGTGAGGAAATGAAACCAGATTGGACACATGTTGCTCATTGTTGGAGCTGGTAGCACACACATCCGCAGCTTTGTGAGACAACTCTTTCTTTCCCTGTATGCTTGAACCCATACCAGACAGTTTTAAAAATAATAATAATAATAATAATAATACATAATAATAATAGCAGCATCAGCCTTTGAAGGGACTATCTGGACTGATGGATAAGTGCTCTGATGGGGATTGAACGTCCAATTTTTATTTTCAAACCAAGCAAACATGCATTTGTGTCAACCTGATGCAGAAACCTTGTTGCTAGGGCAACTCTTCCCCACATTAGTGGTGGTGTCTGCAGGATAGCAAGCTCCCTTCCCGAGCAGCACTAGGCATCTAAGAGAGAAACACATCCCATGCATCCCTGCTTCCACTGACATCCATGTCCCCATGTCCCCAGCAGTTGCGTTCCTTGAGGGTCAAAGGGGTGTGGCCTCAACAGTTTTGAGCCCAGAGGTCAGGGTTGGATGAGGAGCCTCTGGTCAGGCTCTGAAGGAGCCCCCCTCCTAAATTTAGAATGCTCACTGTGTCCAGAGGACTGACTCTGATGTCCTTCTAATTCAGGTGAAGGCCACTGGCCTGGCAGCCCCACACTCAGGAAGACAGAACATCAGCGAACATCTGTTTTTCTCCTTTTATGTCCTTTTCAACATGTGCTGCTGATCAATGATGAGAAACGGAGCCCAGACCCGACTTCCTGTATAAGGGACTCTTCCCAAAGAGGCCCACTGTGTGTTTTTATTTTGTAGAAGCACAAGAAAACCATCAAGTGGCCAGGGGTCTCTGGGCATCATTAAGTCCATGGCCCTGCCTTCAGAGATTGTCTAAATCATTCCAGATGGTGCTGGGAAGAGCCGCCTGAGGGTCGAGGCATCTAAGCGAGCGAGTGAGGGTTAGCTCCACAGGAGCGAGCAGCCCTCTGGACTTTGCTCTTAGAACATTTACCTGAGGTTCCCAGCCCTTGGCCTGTCTGCTGGCTCATCCCAGGGATGTCATCTAACCTCGGAATGTTTATTTCCTCACTTAAAAATGGATTCCTCACAATGTGTAAGAAAGGGAAGCGAGAAGGAGAGAGAGGAAGAGAGAGGAGAGAGACAGAGAGAGGAAAGAGAGAAAGAGAAAGGAGATGAAGAACCTACCATGGAGGCAGGTGAGGGAAGGGGGGAGGGAGGTGGGGACACTGGTGGTAGGAAATGGGCACGGGTGGAGGGATGGGTGCTGGAAACTCAAAACATGAACATCTTGTAATTGTATATCTCATGGTGGTATAATAAAATATTTTTTAAAAAATGAATTCCTGAGGATAGCAGGGGAGTGAAACAGGGAAAATCTGAAGAAATGTTTGGAAGAATGATTGGAGAGTGTGATGGGGGGATTCAAAGCACTGAGTTACTGCTTTTCTTTCTTTTCCTTCCTCCCTTCTTCCCCTCCCTCCTGAAAGCTAGCTTTCTTCTTTCCTCTTCCCTCCCTCCTTCCTTTCTCCCTGATTTTTCCTTCTTTCAAAAAATTCCATAACAGCCAAAAAATTGTGGGGGGGGGGGTGGGGGAGAGTCAGTGCAGGACTGCAAAGGGGGAGGGGGCACACCTGGCAGTACACAGGGCTTATTCCTGGTTCTTGCTCAGGCGTGACCCCTGGTGATGCCCAAGTACACAGCCGGGATTGAACTGGGGTTGGCCGTACACAAAGCAAGCACTTTGCGTCCTATACTATCCTCCAGACAGCAATTTTTTATTTTTCAAATATTCAGTAATCTCACATTTTCAACAGCTACTTTCTGGGCATTTTCATAAGCACCTGGACACAACTCCTAGATAAACCTTTCAGCTGTTACCTGAAACACTTAAATCTCCTTCCAGCCATTCGAATCGATACCTCATCATGCACGCTATTATCACATAATAATTTAAAAGTTGAAAATGGCCTACACAGTCTAACCTGAAAAGCAGCTTACCTGGGATTGCATCTACTTAAAACCAGGATGTCTTTATTGCGGGAGTTGTAAAATGTTTATTTTGACTGAGTCAACTGTGGAGAAGGTTATTTTTTGTTATTGTTCTTTTATGTTTTCCCAACACTTGGCACCGACTATAAGAAGCCCCCAGCAATCCTACTTGGCATCAAAGATGCAAAACATTTTAAAGTGATAGAAAGTCTGTGTGGGATGGATTGAATATATTTGCGGTTTAGAACAGGCTGTTTCTCACGAGGCTTCTTCTGTTTTGTTAATTTTTTTTGTTTGTGTTTTCTAAATTATTCCAGGTAGAGATTATAAAATAAGCTTTATGACAACCCTTTAATGTATGTTCTGTAATCCATAGTCTGGAGGGGAAGGAAAAGAGAAAGAGAGAGAAATGGAAAGAAATAAAGAACCTGCCATGGAGGAGGGCTGGGGACGGGGAGGGAACCGGGGACGTTGGTGGTGGGAGATGGGCACTGGTAGCGGGATGGGTGCTGGAACACTGTATGACCAAAACCAAAATATGAACTTTTTAATTGTATATCTTTGTAATTGTAAAAAAAAAATAAAAATTAAAAAAAATAATAATAAGTTAAGAGTCTCTAAAGTTTTGCTTTCCCACTCCCACCCCAAAATTTCTGCCTTTGGTTTTCTGACTGCTTAATGCTTGTCAGGTGGTTGGATGGTATATTAATTATAAATTGATTGACCACATCCTTATGTAGTGACCACAGTGCCCTGGCTAGGAGAAGAAATTATGCTCTGGCATAGTTTCTCCCTGCGAAGCTTCCAGTGGTGAGGAGGGAGCATCGCAGGCAGATTGGGGTTATTAGGAAATGCGACCCACACAGCAAGAAGCCCAGTGAGGGACAGGAGGAAGAGCAAAGGCCAGAGTCTCCAAGAGCAATGGGGGTGTCATAAAAGCTCAGGAGCTTGAGAGACAGACAGAAAGAGAGCCCCCTAAGATAACTATTGGCTAGCCCCTGTGAGTCACCCCCAATAAGAAACCACACAAGACTACTCTCATGGTCACATTTGGCTGCTCTGGTACTCTCTGACAATCAAATCAGCAAACAATCTATGGACTCAACAAGCAGTCAGATGAGAAATAATGGTCTAGATGGGGTGCAAACCCATGAAATCTAAGCTGTGTCAGGATTAGACAAAGAAACTAACACACTGTAAACATCCTTTACCCAAGGATTAAAAAGAGCAGTACAAGTCTTCCTCATTTCTTAGAAATACATATCAAGGATTTGTTATGGAGAAGGCTCCCCATAATTCAAGAGTTTGATGGAAACAAGTTCTATCTTAGTAATAATTGTCCCCTGGTGCACAGCCCCCGCCCCCAGCAAACAGAAGCCGTATCGAGCTTTGAGAAATCCTGTAAGCAGCAGCTTGAATTCTGACACAGAAGGTCTACTCTGATGTGAAAGCAATACCAGCCTCAGTCAAACTGAAATCTTCTTTAGAAAGGGACCAAGAGCTTTCATTTTATCTTAATTTTCTTCTATTATGTCTCTGAGCGAACTGGAAACCATGGAAGTGGGTAATCTGGAATAACATTTCAGGGTGAGATAGTATGACAACTGTTTCCAATCTCTGCTTTAGGCCTCATTAGCACTTGTTCTTAAAACCCTTTTCCTTCTCCAAATTGATCATATCAATACATAAAGCTCATGTATGAAGAAATTTCTCCTAACAGAGGTACTCACTTGTCCTTGAAAAACTGTAGGGAAAAAATTTTAAATGTCTGATGGAGGGAAATGGTGTAGTAGGGTTAACAGACAACAGCATTTTAATTATGAATCTAATGTGTCTATCACCAAACCTGGCAATTTTCATGATAAAGTACTGTGATTACAGAAAGCATTTTTAAGAAATAATAAACCTCTGTTGAGTAGGCTCATGAATCACATTAAGATTCAATTTCAGCTCTCCTTAGCAATGTCAAATAACATTGGTTATTTTCCGACATGCTCATGTAAATGATTTGGTTTTACATTTACAGAATAATATTAAGGGATGGTCTGTAGTGTGTCTCCTGTGTCTCTGTGTGACTCTGGATCCATATGTTTCTCATCATAGATGATTTTTACAGCATTTTAATTTTCATTTTGTGTTTTCTTGACTTTCTGAAAGGCACTTGCTATGCTTTGCTTCCCGTTGACCTTGGTTTTGTCTATTGAATATGAACAAGGTCAGACTGAGGTTAAAGGCTGAGTGCCAAGCCCCTGGGCAGAACCTGAAGAGGACAGTGGTATTCCATTCGCAGGCTATGATGCAGCTACATCAATGGTCCAGTTCTTACTGATGCAAGATTGCTTGCCCCACTACAAGAGTGAATTTGAATAACTAAGTCGCAAAAAATCAAGTTGCCAGCAACCTGTGTGATGCTTTCTCTGATACTGTATTCCACCATTCCCCAAGTTTCCAGAGACTTGTAACAGGACTTCTGCCTTCCTGTGACTCCTGGGCCTGTGTATAGGATATGGAGCTGAAAGGCATGTTAGTAAACATGAAAAAGTAACCACAAGATTTTTAGGAGCTTTCATCATCTTGGGAACCTGAAATTTGGAGGGAAGGGAGAGATGATAAAGGCACAAGAAAAGTGAAGTCAAATGCAAGCTCTTGAATGAATGACTTTATAGCACAGAAAACACTTGCTATGGGAGTAGCACTGAGGGGGAAACAACAGGATTTTCTGGGTTAGAGAAGAGCATATGTAAAGGTTCACACATCCAAAGGACTGAAGGTGGCCTGGCCTGGCCTGGAAACAGAAGCCCCATGTGGAGATAAAGGAGAGCTGGACATGGCCATATTGGCTGTATATTTCCTTCAGTTCCAAGATTTTAACTTTAATCACTGAGCAGCCACTGAAAGAGGGACTGAGGGTTTTTTCCAAAGACACATTTTATACATGATTTAAAAATAAACTGTATGCACATGCCATTGTACATAGCCTGTGTCATTTTTTTTTCTTCTGGTAATTTTTTTCATTCAAGCCTGTATCGTAAATTTCCAGTGTTGTTCACTAAAATTGTTTTTTGGTCATAAGCTGGCCAGTCATTGAAGCATTCTTTGATTACTCAATATTTAAACATTTTTTCAGTATTCTTGTATCATTTATAAATTATAGCAGTGCTATGTGACTCTGTACATAAGACTTACCCGCCTACTTAAAAGAATTCTGTGTTAAAATCTGTTTCTAAATGCCACACCAGTGATATATGGTGAGGTCAGTGAGTGGGCTAACATGGCTATTTGATAGGTGAAAAATCATTATCTTCTAGTTCCAGTTCACATTCCTTTGATGACTAGGAAATTTAATAGGTCTCCATATTTTCCAGCAAGTATTCTTAGGGCAATAGTCAAAGTCATAAAGTAATTTAGTGAACAGATAAAGAGAACATCAATTTGGTATTTTACACCCCAGTAAATCTATGGAATGTGCAAACTAGCAGAGCAATCCTAGATTAGGCTAAGGTTCTTGTATAAAATTTTATTATTTAAAAATCAATGCGTTATTTAAAGGTTAAATTATTCTTGGAAGAAGGGCATTAAGTCAAGCTAATAAGTTATATCTACAGACTTGTATAGATAGCGGCCAAATAACCCTATACTTTAATTCCCCAGAGTAATCTGTTTATATGGTTTAGCACAAGTCTTTGGTTAAACTGCAGCACAAGTATCTGATAACTGTCTATTCTGCTAATAGGAACACAAGCCTGGCTTCTTTCTACTGATGTCAGGAAGCAACTACACCATCTCACTGGAGAGGGCTCTGTGCAGATCTCTACAGGCTGTCAAATAGTGGTTTCATGGGTCCATCCTCACAAAGGAAAGCTGTATGCTTCAGTTCATTAGGAAAAACTCTCAAATCCATTTACAACTAGATCCATGAAAAGCTCAGAGCAAATTGCTGCAGAATCCACTTCAAAGGCCAAGTTCTGAGGGAAATCTCTCCCTCCAGCTGCCCCTATGATAGAACTTAACCTTAAAAGAGATGTGCTTGAGATGTAAGTAAAAACCAAACTGATTCACCATGAAATAATCACCAGTGCTGATGGAACAGACATCTGCAGACTTTTCCACACACAAAGTCGAACCCTATGGGCTGAGAGAGAATCTGATGGTGGGAAGGACCTAGGTTCCCTTTTTAGGGGTTGATTACTAGAGTTACGGTATCACATCTCAGAGGTCAGACCAGAAGCTCTAACTCTGGAAACTCCTAGCTGGCCTCCAGGAAATATCCATTCAAAGACAGAAAATGACCTCCCAGGAAGCAGTGGGCAGAGGAAGACTTTAAATGAGAACCCTCATCAATTGTTGAGGCAATCCTTCAAGTATTAAGTCCAGAGGCCACACACTCCACCATAAATGCCACTGATCCTGTGGAACCCATGTGAAAGTCAATTGTTTAAAATTGGGTTTTGGGGGCCAGCATAAATAGCACAGCAGGCAGTTGACCCATATTCTACCCCCCAACACTTTTATCCCCTGTGATCTATCAAGAGTGACCCCTGAGCACAGAGCCAGTAGTAAGCCTTGAGCATTGTTCGACATAGCCCCCCCAAATTTAAAATATATATATTTGAATCTGTTTGAATTATCTCAGCTAAGCCAATGGGATACAGTTTTGCTTCCAAATCATGATTGATCCCTCGTTCTGCAACTTCAACTGTACTGTTTTGTGTGGCTGCCATATACATCCAGCTGAAGAAAGCAATGTGCTGAATCCTCTTGTGTGGAAAGCCACTGTGATTCAACAGACTTGATTTCACCATTGTATTAATTCTAGTCCACTAGTAGATCAGCGGGCAAGAGCCAAGGAGAGACGAAAAGCCTCTAGGGTACTCTGGGCTTCAGGAAATGGGCAATGTTCATTTGGGGCACTTACTGTTCTATTCCATGCTCCTGAAACTGGACATGGGTGCAGGAAGAGTGCAGAGAGCCAGGACAGCACAAAGGAAAGGATAATTAATCAGGTCGTTACTTGGCATCCAGCCACAGCTTCCTTGGCAACATGGATCCTTCAGCTGTCAGCAATCAGACTACGGGCAACTTTCAATTATCAACGCTATTGGAGCGGGCAGTGATGTGGATAATCCAAAACAGCAGATAATCCCTCCAAATCATTTAATTTATCTTTTGAATGGTTTTCACATGTACCCACACACACACACACACACACACACACACACACACACACACACGATTCTTTACTTCCTCATTATGTTCTGCTTAGGTTGAAAATAGGATTCATATGCATTCCCAGAACATACACCAATTGATAAGATGGTTAAGTGAAGGAAGCTCATTCTGAGATTAATCATTTTCTGTGGATCACCTACTCATGGATAATCAAGATTTTAATATATTGATTTCATAGACTCATAACACTTTAAGGAACTGGGAAATCATCCTATTCAACCCCTCTCCTTTGCACTGAAAGAAATGAGTCCTGAGGCACTTGCATCAGACTCTGTGACAGGCTAGATGCTAGTGGATTATGTAGAAACAAGACTTCTTCCCCTGACTGTTCTGTAATAAACTGCTGCCAAATAAAGAAAGTCCTAGGAACCAAAGTATAGCCTCTTCTCTTTGAGACTATGGTGTATGGTGCTTGAGATGTCAGATCCCAGGCCCAAGGAGTGGTAGCAACCCTGGCAGCACATTAGAATTGGCTAAGGAATCATCAACAGAATCCCTGTCTGAGGCAGGAGAGATGGCTCAAAGGACTGGAGCACATGCTTTGCCTGTGAGAACCCTGGACTCCATCCTAGCACTGCATGGTCCCCTGAGCACCATGCAAGGAGTTGCCCCCTGAATACCATGAGAATGGGTGCAAAACATCAAAAACAAAAAAAGAACCACTCTATTCAATTAAATTAGCATCTGAAATGAGTATATCATATCTCTGAATTGTTCCAAGACCGATCCTTGAACAAAGAGTAAGAACTGAGCATAGTCAGGTGTGGCCCACAAACAACAAAAAAAAATTGGCTCCTACCCTTTACCCCTACTTGTAATTACATAGCATAGCCTTAAAAAAAATTAAAACTGAGAAACTGTTTTATTAATTTGAAAACTAAACTTCTACATATAATCACTGTGTTGATTAAATACACACTTAGTGATATCTATCAGTTCCATGAACTAATGTATATGCAATGTTCACAAATACAGAACAAGAGATGGTGTGGAAGGAACCAAAATAATCTTCAGATTACTTTAGGAAAGTCTGACAAAAGAAAAGTTCTTATCCATAAATTTTAAAAACTATCATTTAAAAATCAAAAGTAATATTAAATTGGATACAGGTAATAATACCTAAAAAACCAATATTGTACAAAATGAATCCATTGTTGGTTTTGCTTTTCTCCCCTACCAAAAGCATTGTTTCTTCTGATTCCCTGTAAGCCTCAGCACACCTTGTTGAACCCTCACTGATAAGTAGTCTTGGAGACTCACGCTTAATCACAGAACTTTGGACTTTGTGGAAGTGAACAAACTTCAGAATCTACTTAATGCTAATGTTGTTGATGGTTATGCTTAGAAACCAATGTTCAAATGTGCTTTGTCCCTTAGAACCATCTGCAACTGCTAATAATAGTAAAATATTGTAGTTTATTAATTGATCCAAATAGATATCAAAATAGACATCACTTAAGAAAAAAAAGTTCATTCCTAAAAAGAGTAAAAGGTGAATCTCTAAATACAAACTATTTTAATGGAATTTGTATTTAAAACTTTCAAATATTTTCAAATAATTACAATAGTATAATGAGCTCTTATATATTCATTATAGGTCCTTAAATATTACTCTCTTATTTTTATTATGTTCTTTTGGAAAATTTTCTAGCACAAATGTACAATAAAAACCACACTGAAGCATTTAACTTTTCTCTTACACTGTGGTTGAGGAGTAATAATTTAAATTTTATTTTAAGAATTATTATACCAGACCAGAGCAGATAAGGTACTTACCACATATGGTCCCCCAATCAATGTGAGGGAGTGATTCATGAGCACAGAGCTAAGTATAAGCCTTGAGTGCCACAATGTATGGTACCAAAAAAAAAACCAACAAAAATAAGTACTATACAATAAAAGGTGAACATATATACATTGCAGATCATTTTAGGGCTGGAGCGATAGCACAGCGGGTAGGGTGTTTGCCTTGCAAGCAGCCGACCTGGGTTCCATCCCCAGCATCCCATATGGTGCCCCGTGCACTGCCAGGAATAATTCTTTTTTATAATAGCTTATTTTTATTTATTTTTGGTATTGATTATAGCCTAAAAATAATCATTGTGCATTCAGAACAAGCATAGACTAAAAAGATATTTATCACTATGTTACATTCAAAAGACAATTACAATATTGTCCTAGAAGCAACCTGCCAACATGTTTCTAAAGTTGATCAATACAGCCGAAATTTTCTGATCATCCTTTGCAATCTACATCTCTTAGAAACACAATCAATAGTAAAATCTTCAAATTTGTTGTAAGTGGTAATGGTTTTGTGTTACTCCCTCGCTTTTAACTAGTGTTTTTGCATTTATTGTATGGAATCTAATTCAAAAGAACACAAACATTAAGGGTACTGCCAGGAGTAGTTCTTAAGCATAGAGCCAGGAGTAACCCCTGATCATCGCTGGGTGTGATCCAAAAAGCAAAAAAAAAATGAATAAATAAAAATTTTTAAAAGGTCTTTTAAAAATATAATTCCTTTACACAATATAATAAAAATTCCAGCATACATAAAATGATTTAAATCGCAATTCCTCTGGACCCATCATTTAGTCTCAATAACCCTGACAACCCTAACCCATTCACACTCTATTCACCTCATTTTGAATCAAATTTCCGTCATTATAGAATTTCATCTAGAAGCATGTCTTTCTTAAAAATATAATATCCATTGTATTCTTTCTTTATAAAGTCGTCTGTTCTCAGGCACTCAGGTTGTTTCCAGATTCTGGCTATTGTGAATAGTGCTGCTGTGAACATAAAAGTGCAGATGGTGTTTCTGCTGTTTTTTGTTTTGTTTTGTTTTGTTTTTTGCCTCCCAGGGTATATTCTTAGTTGTGGTATTGCTGGGTCAAATGGGAGCTCAATTTCTAGTTTTGGGAGGAATGTCATGTTATTTTCCAAAAAGGCTGTACCAGTCAGCATTCCCACTAATAATGGATGAGAGTCCCTTTCTCCCCTAATTCATGCCAGCACTGATTGTTCTTGCTCATTTGGATATGTGTCAGTCTCTGTGACATAACATTCTATGCAGCTGTTATAGGAAAAACAAAATTACGAAATTTGCCTAAAAATGGATGGCCATGGAGAGGATCATGTTGAGTGAAATTAGCCAGACCGATAAGGACAGATATAGAATGATCGCATTCATTTGCAGGATATAAAAAATAGTATGATACTAATATCCAAGGCCAGGCAAAACAAGGATCAGGAGAACTTGTCAGTGGGTGGAATCTACCAAAAATGTGTGGGAGTCAGAGGTTAGGTGAGAAAGAGAAGGACCAGCATACTAATAATTGTTGGAAATGATAATACCAGCCTAGAACTGAGCATTAAATGTAGGAAAAGGGATATACATGATGTATGTATTTGCAAGCCACAATGTGTAAGAGAGGGGGTAGGGGAGGGGGAGAGAGAGAAAAGAGAGAGAGAGAGGGAGGAAGCAAAGTGCCTGCCATAGAGGCAGGCTGGGGGAGGGAGAGGGAATCAGGGAACATTGGCAATGCATTGGTGATGGGAAATGTGCACTTCTGCAAATTGGGTGCTGGAACACTGTGACTGAAACCTAATCATGAAAAGTTTTGTAATTGTATATTTCACAGTGGTATAATAAAAATTTTAAATATAACAAAAAACAAAATATATGTGTATTTTTTCAAAATAAAAATAGCTCCATTTTCATAAATAAAGCAACTAGCCATGATGTCATAAAATAATTCAGCCAAAATTCAAGTTTACAAAGTTTTCTATGCATTTTAATATTTTTTTACAAGCCTAGCATGTTGATGTTGTCTAAGTCTCTTTTAAATTACTGGTCCACAAAAGTGGAAATTATCACAAGCATGTGGGAGTCAGAGGTTAGGTAAGATAGAAAAGGGAACATGTGTGAATAAATGTCAAAAGGTCTGATACCAACATAGAACTGAGCATTAAATACAGGCAAAAAATGCAAATGATGGCTTGTATGTAGCGCAACCCACAATGTGTAGGAGAAGGAAGAGAGAGAGAGGAGAAAAAGAACCTGCCATTTAGGCAGGCCATGGGAGTGGCGAGGGAATTGGGGACATGGGTGGTGAGAGATGGGCACTGGTGGAGGGCGGGGTGCTGGAACACTGTGTGACCGAAACCTCCAAACGTGAACAACGTTGTAATTGAATATCTCACAGTGATATAATAAAATGTTTTTTTAAAAAAAGTAAAACTGATTATATAACTGAAAAAAAAGTTTTAAATAAAATTAAAAATAAAAAAAAATTTTAAAAATTACTGGTCCTGGGCCACCTGCCCCTTGAGGTTTTGCAGGTGTGGCTGCGGTGCCCAGCTGCATTAGCAGGTGATAGATAGGAGATAGGCTTGTCTACACCCCCAGGGCTCTGCCCTGTGGGCCCTGGATGGTGGGTGGTCTGACATAGGAAAAGACTGGGCCCCCTGTATGAACCCAAAGCCATAGCAGAACCTGGCAAGCTACCTGTGGTGTATTCGATAAGCCAAAATCAGTAACAATAGAGATGAACTGGACAAGGGACAGACCAGATGCATACCTGTGCTGCCCGGCCCACGTGGAGCAGCCCATGGAGTCTCTGAGGAATCAGCTAGTCCCCGTCAGAGACCAACGTGCCTCCTAGGGTAAAGCAGTCATGTGGGAGAAAGCCACGCTGGCCAGAATTGGAGCAAGAATTTGGGCTCAACCCTCTCCATGCCGGTGGACATGGCTATGGGCTCCCAAACTCTGCAACCAGATGAACCTGACAAGGGGCAGACCAGACGCACAGCTGTGACATTGCACAGCCACACAAGAGGCTTAAATAACAAAGTAGGTTAGGACCAGGTCCTTCCTAGGATCTTTCACATCTGTACACTGTAATGATCACTGTAGTTGTAACAAACCCAATGGCATAGCCCAACGGCATCTGAAGCAACCAGATGCCATTGGGCTACACTGGCACATGATAGGGTCAAATGGAAATGTTATTGGCGCCCGCTAGAGCAAATCGATGAATAACGGGATGTCAAGTGATCAAGTTGTAACAAACTGGGGAGGTTGATGGGGAATGAGGAACTATAATGTCACACTAGAACTCACTACTGAACATACACATAGAAATTGCATCATAAACCGTAAGGCAAGTCACAAGGTGTAGGAGAAGAAAGAGAGAAATACAGAGACAGAAAGAGAGAAAGATGAGAGACTCAGATGCATGGGGGAGAACTGCCATCCAGCTCTCCCTAGCTCAGTTGACCATGAGGCTCCCAGGAGGCAAGATGGGTTTTGGGAGTGGGCCCATCACCTCTGAACAGCCTCGGAAGCAGCCGGATGAGACTCACTCACCATAATAGCCACCATTTTCATGGTCCGGACCCAGTACATCAAACTAGTGGAACCAATCATGTTCTAGAATATATTACAATCTACAATGTGTAAGAAAGGGAAACCAGGAGAGGGGAGGAGAGAGAGAGAGAGAGAGAGAGAGAGAGAGAGAGAAAGGAGATAAAGAACCTGCCATGGAGGCAGGCTGGGGGAAAGGGGTGGGAGGTGGGGACACTAGTGATGGGAGATGGACAGAGGTGGAGGGATAGGTGTTGGAACACTGTAGAACCAAAATTCAAACATGAACATCTTGTAATTGTATATCTAATGGTGGTATAATAAAATATTTCAAAATTACTGATCCTCAGTGGATAGGGAGCTTTCCTTGCATGTGGCTGACCTGGGTTCCATCCCTGGAATCCCATAAGTCTTGCGACCACTGCTAGGACTGACCCTTGCACAAAGAGCCAAGAAAAAGCCCTGAGCACTGCAGGGTGTGGCCCAAAAACCAAAAAAGAAAAAAAGAAATTTGAAATTAGCTACCAGTTCTCTTCTACTTCTCTTCTTCTGTTTCTTGCAATTTTATAAAATTATATCATCATGATAAGACCAAGAAGATGGGCCAAAGAACTACACAACGGGACCCATGGCTAGAATGGAATGAACAGGGTGAAAGACTATCTGAGTTCATCATGTCCACCAAGACCATTCATGGGAACTCACAGTTCCAGAAGGCTGAATTGAAACATTGGACATGGAAATCCCCTGGTGGACAATTCCACAATGAAATTGACCACATCATCTTCAATCGATGGTTTTGCTGACCAATGTCGCTGTCATCCCAAAATTCCAAACAGGATCGGACCATCGTCTCCTTCGTGCAAAATTCCACTTCACGCAATGGGGAGAAAAGGCTGCTAAGTTTAAGAAGAAAACTCCCAGAATGACCACCAACTGGAAACTATTTGGCACCATTGCGGCAACATGGGAAGATACCATCATTGATGACATCGATGAAATATACAACTGACTGGTTCAGCACCTCCATGATTGTGTGAAGAATGCCGAGAGAGAAAAAGCCACAAAAGGACGCCTGTCTTCAAAAACTCTCAAGCTCATTCGCCAATGTGCCAAGGCGCGAGTCTCAGGTGACCAAATGCTAACATCCAAGCTTGCAAAGCAGTGCAGAGAAGCAATAAAGGAAGACCTCAAAGAAAGAAGAGCAGAAATACTGGAAGATGCAGCAGAAGCTGGGAAAAGCATTCGCACCGCCCGCCTGTCCTTCACCAACTATAAGACCAAAATGACTGCTCTCCGACATCCTGATGGATTGATCACATCTTCCAGAAAGGCAATGGAGAATATTATCCATGACTTCTACTCAGATCTCTTTGATAGCCACGTATACCTGCCCACATACCAAATTCCGCAGAATGGATATGTCGTTCCCAACGTTCTCCCTTCTGAAATCCAACATGCCATTTCGTCGGTAAAGAAGGGAACAGCACCAGGCCCAGACAAAGTCAGACCCAAACACCTGAATAATCTGCCTTCAGTACTCATCAATACACTGGCTTGGCTTTACACACTACCTGTCTGAATGCAAGGTGTCCTCCCAATGGAAAACCAGCAGGACAGTTCTACTGTTCAAGAAGGGAGACATCCATGGCATTGGCAACTATCGCCCCATCTGCCTGCTGTCTGTCATCTACAAGCTGTTCACTCTAGTCATCCTGAAAAGGATTTGCAGAACATTAGATGAAGGACAACCATGTGAGCAAGCTGACTTCTGAAAAGGATTCAGCACAATTGACCATATCCACACGGTAACCAAGCTCATTGAAGTTTGTAGGGAGTTCAAGATGCCTCTCTGTCTCACGCTCATTGATTTAAAGAAAGCCTTTGATTCTGTGGAGACTGAAGCAGTCATGGAAGCCCTACCCAAACAGGGCATTCAAACCCAATACATCAAGATCCTTCATGAACCATATTACAGTTTCACCACCAGGATCTCACCATTCTACAGGGAAGTGATCATTGACGCCAAAAGAGGGGTTCAGCAGGGTGATACCATTTCACCAAAACTCTTCAGCGCCACCCTCGAAAACATCATGCGACAATTAGAATGGGAAGGAATGGGAGTGAAGATAGACTGCTGACAACTGCACCAACTCTACTTCGCTGATGACATCGTTCTAATAATACCAAACATTAGCCAAGTGGCACAAATGCTGGCTGACTTTGACTGAGAATGTGGAAAGATAGGTCTACAGCTGAATCTCAACAAAACTATGTTCATGAAAAATGAACTAGTTCCAGAGGCCCCATTCACTCTCAATGAAACAAACGTCTCTGAATGCAACAGCTATGTGTACCTAGATTAAGAAGTCAACATGATGAATGACCTAAAACCTGAGCTGCGCAGGAGGAAGAGCGCGGCATGGAATGCCTTCAAAAGCATCGAAGAAATAGCTAAAAGGACAAAGAACCTCTGGCTCTGGGCACATCTCTTCAACTCTACCCTTCTCCCTGCATGATCATATGCCTCAGAGACCTGGGCCCTATGAAAGCAGGATGAGAATGCTATTCAGGTCTCCCAAAGAGGAATCGAAAGAGCTATGCTTGGAATATCACGCCTCACTCAAGTGAAAGAAGGAATCCGGAGCTCCGGCCTCCGTCAATGTTCCAGAGTCAGGGACGCTGTCTCATTTGCCAAGGCATGGCAAATCAGATGGGCTGGACATATAATGCTATTTGGAGATGACTGCTGGGCTAGAGCTGTTACCGACTGGATCCCATGGGATGTCAAAAGATCACGCGGCCGCTCACCTACAAGATGGTCAGATTTCTTTGTCAAGACCCTGAAGGAACGGTTTGAGGCTCTTCGTATTCCTGAAGCAACCAGATGCCATTGGGCGACACTAGCATGTGTTAGGGTCGAATGAAAATGTTACTGGCGCCCGCTTGAGCAAATCGATGAATAACGGGATGTCAAGTGATCAAGTGATATCCTGAGATATACAATACAAAGCTGTTCAGTCACACAGTGTTACAACACCCTTCCCAACACCAAAGTCCTCATGTTCCCTTCCCCAGTATGCTTCCAGGTAGGCACGCACTTCTCTCTCTCTCTCTCTCTGTCTCTCTCTCTCTCTCTCTCTCTCTCTCTTTCTCCCCCACCACATTGTGGCTTGCAATATATACATTTAGGGGTTATTATGCATATCCCTTTACCTACTTCAATTCTCAGTTCTAGTCTGTTGCTACCATTTCCAACATTTTAGAACACAGGTCCCTTCTCTATCTTACCTAACCTCTGACTCCACACACTGTGGTAGATTCCAACCATTGATAAGACCACCTAGTCCCTGTTCTGCCTGGCCTTGGATATCAGTCTCATACTTTGTTTTTTATATTCCACAAATGACTGCAGTCATTCTATATCTGTCCTTTTCCTTCTAATTTCACTCAGCATACGTTTTATGTCCATTCATTTATAGGCAAATTTGATAACTTCATTTTCCCTAACAACTGCATAGTATTCCATTGTGCAGATGTACCATAGTTTCTAGTGTTGTAAACTGGAGAGTTCAAAATGTGGGAAATGGTAATGGCAGATTAAAACTCACCATTATAATTTTCTCCCCTGAGAACAGGAACAAAATCAGGATGTCTATCCTCATCATTCCTATGTAACACTGTACTTATATTTCCCCCAGAGCAAGGAGGCAAGAAAAAGAAATAAATGATCTCAATTGAAAAGGAAAGACTGTAATTTTTTTATTTGCAATTGACATACTCTTGTAAATAGAAAATTTAAGAAATCCACGTAAAAGCAAGCAAACTGGTTTTGAATTTTTTTTAAAACAAAGTTAATGTAGGAAACATCAACTGATTTATATTCACTTGAACGATCCGAAAATGAAATTTAGAGAGAACAATTCCATAAGTAGTCATATCATAAAAATACCTAGAAGAATTGAGGAAGATAGCTCAAACACTTCCTAGTACTTGTAGGACCTGTTTGATCCCCAGAAGCACATGTATTCATGTATCCCCCACCCCACATCAACAACCCTTGTTGTAACCCCTAGTGAGTTTTACTGTGAAAGTAAAACATCTTGAAAGAAATTAAAGATCTGAATAATTGAAGAAAAAAAATAAAAATAAAACTCACCATTGAATATACACAGAGACTTAAGTGATAAACTCTAAATATCTGCAGGGCTAGCCACAATGTGTAAAATAAGAGGGAGAGAGATGCAGAGACAGAGAGAGAGACAGAGAGAGAAAGAGAGGAAACAGGGGTACCTGCTATTGAGGCAGCCTGGGGGGTGGGCGGGAGGGTGGGGTACATTGGTGGGGAAATGGGGCACTGGTGGAGGGAGGGGTGCTGGAATACTGTATTACCAAGAACCAACTCTGAACACCTTTGTAATTGTATGTCTCACAGTGGTATAATAAAAATAATAGAAAAAAATAAACTGGAGAGTTCATTTCATTCATTATTCTTCTTTGCAAGCGTAATCACTCTTTTTGGCTCTTCATTATCAATTATTGCTCCAAATTAAAAATACATGATTTGAGGAGATAATTTTCCCTGTACTTTTTATTTTGTGCTTCTTGCTATGCTTTGAAATAACATGGTTTTTGTTTTGTTTTGTTTGCTACTCTTTTCTTTTTATCTTGGAGTCACACCCTGAGATGCTCAGGGGTTACTCCTGGCTCTGCACTCATGTTTTACTCCTGGTGGTGCTCGGAGAAAATGGGATCCCAAGGATTAAATGTGAGTGGGCCGCATACAAGGCAAATGCCCACCCGCTGTACCATCACTCTGATACCTGTTGTTTGTTTTGTAATTCACTGATTACATAAATATTTATAGAGCCTCAAGTACTTTACCAGGTACTTTCAGGGAACCACAATGTTCAAACAACTTCCAACTCTTAGGTTTATGGCAAGTGGGAATAGAAATCAATGAACATATACAATATGCAAAATAGCGATGATTATATATTCTCGAAGGTGAGTTAGAAACTATAACTGCCTCTGGTGTTATTAAAAATAGTTCTTTTCTCTTGCCATTGCTGGTTGTGGGACGTCAACAATGATGAAAAGGCATTCTCATCTGATGAGAAGCCCTCAGTAATCTCCCACGTTCTTTGAAAGGGCATTTTTACCGCTGCACTTATAAAAACAAATTTAAAAAAGAAGAATAATTTGGGGATTTTCAAAGAATTTTTCACCACAAACTGCCCTATGCTCTGTGCCCCATTGCTCAGTGGGCCGAAAGGCTTCTTGCCTGAGGACCAACAGAACATCTCAGCGATGAGTAGGTAAAAGCGTTGCCTCTGCTCACTAAGAACGGAAGAGAAGCCAAGTTCCAAGGTCCAAAGAGAACTGCCAAATAACTGAAGACTGACGAAAAGAAAAATCCGGAGGAGCGCAGAGCAAAGGTGGGTGCGTGAGGGCCATGACAGCACTCCCGCTGCCTACCCCAAGATCAAGTCTGGATGAAAAAGACCTGTGAAAAACTGAGGCATTTCTTTCTTCAAATGCCATTTTTGAATGCTCAGCGTTCTGTCTTCTTTCTTCACATGGGAGCCCTGTGGCCACGCAGGGGAGGCCCCGCACAGCAGCTCTTTCCCCTCAGACACAGTCTCCTGTGGGCCCGTGCTGCGCCCCCAACGCAGTTCAGGAATAGAGGCCACGGCCTCCAGCCAGTCACCCCCATAGAGGCTCAGCGGCCACCTTTCTCCGCGCCCTCACCAAGTCTCCAGTCTCTGGGAAACAGGTGGCGAGGAGTACTGGGAACTTCCCTTCACGGTCCATAGTTCCTGCCCCCTCTGCGGTGTCCAGCCCCAGGCCTTTCTTGAGCGTAGGAGGCGGGCGAACACTTTGGTGTCGCGGCTCCGAGCGGCCGCAGGCCGGAAGTAGCGCCGTCCTCGCGGAGGGAACCGTCGTGCAGCGGTGAGACGCCCCGAGACTGCCGTTGCCTGAACGCTGGGCATCTGTTCCGCAGCCGCAGTTCCGTGTGGCGGCCCACCCTCGTCTTCCAGACACCGCCTCCATAGGATCCCAGCAAGCCAAAGGTTGGAGAAGGGACTGAGGAGGGGCCCGAAACCCTAGCTTCGTGGTTCGCGGGGCGAGGCCTGCGCCTGTAGTATGAAGTACTCGCCCGCTCAAGGCCAGGTCCCATCTGGCCACTCTGTGTACCAGTGTGAGCACCCCCAGTGTGAGGGTGGGTGCCTATGACGCGGTGTCCATGACAACCCACACTTCAGGAGACTTGTGATCATTCCAAGTGAGATCATGGTAAGAAGGACCCCTGTTTTTTTTTTTTAATTAATATTTTATTATACCACCGTGAACTATACAATTACAACGTCGTTCATGTTTGGAGGTGTCGGTCACATAGTATTCCAGCACCCCGCCTCCACCAGTGCCCATTTTCCACCACCAATGTCCCCAATTCCCTCCGCCACTCCCATAGCCTGCCTAAATGGCAGGCTCTTTATCTCTTTTCTCTCCCTCTCTCTCTTTTCCTTCTCTTACATATTGTGGGTTACACTACATACACTTAGAGGCCACCATGTGCATTTTTTTTGGCCTGTATTTAATGCTCAGTTCTAGGTTGGTATCAGCCATTTCGACATTTATTCGCACATGTTCCCTTCTCTGTCTTACCTAACCTCTGACTCCACACTTTGATTTTCTTTTTTTTTTTAACATTTTATTATACCACCGTGAGATATACAATTACAATGTTGTTCACTTGGGGGGTTTCGGTCACACAGTGTTCCAGCACCCCACCCTCCACCAGTGCCCCTCAGCCACCACCCATGTCCCCAATTCCCTCCCCCCCTCCCACATCCTGCCTAAATGGCAGGTTCTTTATCTCCTCTCCTCTCCCCTCCTCTCTCTCCTCCTTCTCCCACACATTGTGGGTTGCACTACGCACACTTAGAAGCCATCATTTGCATTTTTTTGTCTGTATTTAATGCTCAGTTCTATGTTAGTATCAGAACTTTAGACATTTATTCACACATGTTCCTTCTCTATCTAAACTAACCTCTGACTCCCACACGCTTGTGGTAATTTCCACTTTCGGTAAGATCACCTAGTATATTTATGTCATGCAAATAAATGCAGAAGAAGGACCCCTGTTTAACACAAGTACAAAGTTATCCCGGAGAGTAATAGAACAAAGAGAGCACGATGTAAATAGATGCACCTCAACCAATGGCATCAGTAGGGAAAACAAAAGGTCACCGATTGCTTTTATATGAAATCCTACAGAAGACAAAGCTTTGGGGGAAGGATGAGAGGTCAGAGGTTGGAATAGAGGCGAGAAAGGGCACTTGGGATTGATGGAACAATTCTATTTTTTGCTGGAAGTGGTAGTACTTACAAGACAGAGTTGCCACAATCCATCACACTATAGATTTTTACATAGTTTAATTTTCTTAAAGTTTCAACTCAAAAAGTTGGGGAAATAAAGTTGTGACTTGGAGATAATTGAACTAATAAGGGATAACTGAACTTGGTAGAATAAGTTACCAAAACCTACGCCTAAACGGGCCCTCTCTGAATAGAGTGGCTCTTTGCCTTGTATAGTTAGCAAACCCAAGAGCTGGGAATCACTCTGGCTGGTGACCCCATTTATCACTTCCACAGATTTGCTCAGCCCCATCCCCAATTTCGCCTCCTGATATAGAGGCCTGGCCTCCCTTACTGTTGCATCTTTTCTCCTGGGTGAGTCAGGCTTCAGACTGCCTTTCTCTGGTTGGAGGCACTGGCTCTTCCCCCCCTACACCCCTACCCCATACCATGTCCCCCTCACCCCTTACCAAGTGATGAATCTGTGTCCAATAGCTTCTCCTGCTTTTGCAATTATCTGGACCAGTAAGGTGCCAGCAGGGCATTAAAGCCCCAAGAGACACACTTCTAAATGGTTCAGGAAGCAGGAAGTGACCAACATATCAACTTCTCTCCCTTCTCCACTAACTTCTGGTCTTAATGAGTCACGGTCTGCTTGACTTGTCTACTAGCTATTCTTTGGGACGGTGCCATCAGTTTTACTCAGGACTACCATCAATTTTACTCCGTTGTCAAGTTTTCAGTTCAATAATGCACCACCTTGTCTTTGCTTTTTCCCCTCACCCTTGCTTCCAGAGGAGGATGACTGTGCAATTCCTAAATGATTCCTAGCCCTTAAACTTGGCCTTTGTCAAATCCTTTTCAGCATTTGGGCTTTGGGGCTTGGCTTTTCTGAAAATTTCATAGCCACAAAAACAAAAAGTTAGGATTATTTTCATTCTGGTTTACTGAATCACTGATCCTAAAGTGTTACTTTAAGGCAACAAGTTGAAATATGTGTGTGTGTTCCCTCTGAAGTTGGTAGAAAATTTTAATATTTCCATTTATTGGTTAATAGTTGAATTTCCTTTCAAGAGTAAATGTGTCAAGTTCAGGGAATTACATATTGTAAACATTTGGAAGTCTGAAAATGCATTTGGATACAAAACAAAGAAAATACATTTCAGTCACAAACATAAAGCAGTTAGTCTGGAAGTCTGATTATGAGTTTTGGCTCATCATAAAGTCACATTCTATCTTAAAATCATAAATTAGGGAGGCTATAGTAAAGACTTTTTAATACAAGTCTTTCTACTCCAAAGTGCTTTGTGAAAAAACAATTTTTCTTTGCATTATTTCAAATATCAAAGGCAGTATTTGAATAACTTCCATGAATTTGAGGTCTCCTATTTATTGCAGGTTTGTCAGATCTTGCTCTTCGCTTCCACCTGGCTTGCCAACCATCTGTAACTTGATCAACAGTAATTTGAGATGGGACTGGCAAAGGTCATATGTTAAATAGGACATTTCCACTTTTTTGACCACAAAATCCTCCTTTCCTGACCACTTAAGCACTGTTACATAATCTACAAACACATGGATTTGATGATCTTCTGCTACATATGTTGACAAAGGTCACAGCTGCAAATCTGCCTTCCCGTTGGCAAAATGTTTTTTATTAGAGATTTATTGTTTTGCTTATAACCATGCCTATCAGAACATTTAAACGCAATTTTTTAATATGTTGACCTTTACATTATCAGTGAATTGTTCTTCAGAGATAATTTTGATATTTTATCATGTGAAGAATTTTGTTTTCCTGGGTTTATTTCCTATTATAAGCAAAAAATTGAATGAGACCATGGAATCAGTTAACAAAAACTTTCACAAAAAAACAAAAACAAACTTAAAATATCTTGTGTTACAAACAAACAGTATCAGAGGGGACCCATTCTGCAAACATAACTTTTTTTCCAAGTACTTGATTCATTCCAAATAAATGAAAGCAGAAAATATCCTCTCAAACTCACAGGTTTTATACATACATACATATATACATACATATATATGTATATATATAAATATATACATATATATATGGAAAGGTGTTGGTTCTTTCTGACAGGTCATATCATATGCTTGCTGTAATTGCATTGCCATTACTCACATTTTTGGAGTTCTTTAGAAATCTGTCACAAGAAAGTGAGTCACTATTATATGACGTCATCAATCTTTCAATCAATTGTCAATCTTTCTCATTTAGGAGAAAATTAAATTTTTAGAAATTCTCTAAAGAAACAAGCCATATTATGCCAGTAAAATCACTTAACGGGGTAAAATTGAACAAGTTAAAATGAAAACAAATGGACTGTGTGATACTTTAAAAAACTGTTAAAGAAGGAAAACTAGGAACAACTGAAGCAGAAATTGATGGGTAAGAACAAACAGTAAACAAAATGATCACTGCCAAAGCAATTAATTTGAAGAAAATGGAAAAACATAAAAATGCAAAAGGAAAAGGAAAGGATAGTGGAGGCTTTTAAAAAATGAGAATATGATGTATACTTACATTTTTATGAACATTTTTTCCTAGAAAAGTATGCCACCCAAAGTGAATCCTAAATAGAAAAAAACTAGATTAAAAACCAATGAAGAAATTTTAAAAAGACTAAGTTCTGTAGATTTTACAAAAAATACTTACAAATTTCCGCAGATGTAAATGCATATATATTAAAATTTAGTTCCTCTGAATTAAGCAAACAATTATAAAACCTACCAAAAATGGAACAAAAGATATACTCAAAAGTTCAAACTCAAGGCTAGAGGAGATAGTGCAGCAGGTAGGGTACTTGCCTAGCACACAGCCCACTTGGGTTCAATCCCGGCATGCCTTATGGTCCCTCAGGCCCTGCCCAGAAAAATCTCTGAGCATGGAGGCAGGAGTAAGACCTGAACTCCCATTTGTTTGGTGTGACCCCAAAAAAGAACAAAAATAATGCTTCTGATTTAAGTAAGTAGATAAAATGCTTTTAGTTGAACTGGGAGATAGCTCAGGCCAGAAGACAGACAGACAGACAGACAGACAGACACACACACACACACACGCACACACACACACACCTAGCACACACACCCAGCACAGTGCCAGGAGCTGCCCCTGAGCAATGCTGGGTATATGACCCAACCCCAACAAAAGGCTCTTAGGAAACATAAATCCTATATCTTCACTACACAATAAATGTTTTATACTAATAATAGTGTTGACAGTAAGACAACTAAACCATGAGTAAGAGAAAATGAAGATTTCCTTAACCTTCCATCACCACTCTTTATTCTTCCTCCAAGAGACACTCTGTTCCATTTCTTACATAGCTTTCCCGAAATTTTCCTTGCACATAAAACCATATGAATAAACTCTTTTAAAAAGCAAAGGGAATCATACTGTTGTATATCATTTAGCACTTGTTCACTATATAAAGTATCTTGGACACCATCGCTCTTCAGCACATAAATCCACTGGTTTTTCATATAAGTTAATGTGAATAAATTAATTTTTCATTTATCTATTGGGTACCATTTAGGCTATTTCCTGGCCTTTCATACAGTTCCAGTCAGCATCCTAGAATATCTTTGTTTCTTGACACAATTACAGGATTAATTACAGGATTAATGCCTAGCAAAGGAATTGAATAATTGGAGCCACATTTTGATAGATATTTAGCATCCCAAAAGTGATTTATAATCCCTTTAATTTATAATCCAGTTATAAGTAAGTATATGTAAAATCTTGCTAATTGTTGAGATTAGGTGATGAGCACATGAATGTTTAACAATTTAAGCTAGTTTTATTTATTTATATTTTTCCATACATGATGATATGATAATAGAGGTAATCTAATCAAAATGAGATATAAAAATTACCACTATCATTATGATTTTTTTAAAAAATCTTTGGAAATTCTGGAACAAGACAAGAAACAAATAATGAGTAAAAGCACTAGGTAAAATAAGGCAGAAGAAAAGTTGCCTCGGACCCTCAGCAAGCCAGGCCTGAGCATAACTGCTACACTGCGCCCAGGCGCTGAATCATCCAGTCCCAGTTGGCTGAGTATGGCTAGGAGTGATCCCAGAGTCCAGGAACACTGCTTGAGAGAAACCCTTCCCATATACCTGTCACCTGAAAAAATAAAGAATGGAGCTCAGAGATAACACAGGTGTCAGAAATTCATCCTTTGCATTTATGGAGCTTCATTTCAATCCGCTGCACCATTTGTCACTGAGCAGTTTAGCCCTGAAGGCCCTCCCTCAGAGCAAAGCTGGAGTGGCCTTTGTGGTTCTTGGTACTACAATGCCCAAGCCTTGTAGTACCACATCCTGTCTGACCTTTGCATTATTGGCAAGGTTTATGTGTCCTAGTAAGAAGAGCCTCATGACCTGGGAGTTTCCCCACCAAAACTGAAAAGTTGCCCTTATTTTGCCTAGAAAACAAAAAACCTGACTGAAGATCTATTATAAAATAATTATTAAAAATTAATGTTTCCAGTGACATAGCAATAGCCTTTAAAATATCTACATATTTACATAGAATAATGACAAAAACGGGGAAAGATCTAAACCAAGAGAGAAAATAAATGAAAACAAAAAGACTTGAATAGTTTGTATATCTCACGGTGGTATAATAAAATACTTTAAAAAAAATTAAAAAAATTAAAAAAAATAATCTTGGTACCAAAAAAATCTGTTGAACTTTTAGTTAATTGTATCTTATCCTTATTTGAAATTTTAACACATTTCCAGTGGGATTTTTTTGAAGCTGAAAGTAAATAATGTGCACTTGGAGTGAAAAAATAGGAAAGACTATCTAGAATGCTTTTCTTAAAAACTTTAAACACCATGATTTACAAAGTTGTTCACAGTAGAGTTGTTTCAAGTATCAATATTCCAACACCAGTCCCACCACCAATGTGCCCTTACTGCCACAAAAACCCTCACTTCCCACCCATTCCACATCCCCATGCCTGCTCCCTTAGTAGGCACTAATTATGTTACTTATTACAACATATATCTCTGAATGGTACTGCTAAAGTCATGACCTATTTACTGGGTTGTTACGTGCAAATTGGACCATCTGTGAGAACACTTTTTAAAAAGGAAGAGTAATAATAGGAGATTCACTGTACCAGATGTTAGTATACATTACAAAACCCAAAATTACAATGACTTTGAAGTGCTGAGAAAAGACTGACAAGCAGATGAACATTTCAGAACAGAGTCATGAAAGAAAATCCTAGGGAGCATCACCAATGAGAAGAACATAGATTATTCAATAATTGGTAACAAGGAAGCCTTCAATCATTTGAGATTTATGTGTTTACTTCCATACCATCTGCAGCCCACATGGATTAAAGATGCAAATATGAAAAATGAAACTATGAAAGAAAAAATACTAAGGGATTCTTGAATTAAAAAGAAAGAAAAATCAAACACAAAACAATGAAAGATATTATATTGATGTATTTATACAAGCTTTTGGAACATTTATGTAAGAAAAATTGTAATCACTAAATACCAAATGATAAATAGCAAAGTAAGGTTAGTCATAATTGACATCAGATATTTGCACCACATCACCTTAATGGCAAACAGTAGCATCTACTGTAGTCATAAACTCAGGGCATAAACCACTTTGAAGAAGGAATTCTTATATAAAATTCATTTATCCAATTTCTTTTTGCTTATTGAGTCACACCTGGTAATGTTCAGGGGTTACTTCCAGCAGTGCTTGGGAGACTATATGTAATGCTGGAGATTTAACCGGGTCAGCCGCATGTAAGACAAATGCTCTACCTGCTGTACTATCACTCCAGTCCCTTACCCAATTTTTTAAATACCCCTAGAACCTTATGCTTCCTTCTATCTTCTGGAATAGAGGATCATTTTCCTTACAAACCCAGGGATGATACTATTACTAGCCCCCCCACTTTTTCAAGTTATGTAGATTGTGTCTTTAAGTGCAAAGAGGCACTGAACTGTATACTATTTAGGGAAAGAGAGGAAACTGGTTTAAGCATCAATATACTCATGATCAAGCAGGATTCTTAAATCCCATCCTATCTGCAGTTGTCATAGTGATACCCCAGGAATATATTTAACTTAGTCATTTTTATTTTTCCTTTTTGTTCTTTTTGGTGGTGCTGGTGATTGGACCTGGGACCTCACACGTTCAAGACAAGTCCTGTGCCACTGTGCCATACCCAAAGCTCCCCAAGGAAATAACCTCTCTTTCTGAAGGGCCCAAGTGAGGACAGGTCCAGACGCCTCAGCTGGAGAGGTGAAAGTGGTGAGGAAGTTTGCTGAGATCAATAAGAAACAAACCCAAATGTTGTCACTTGGGCACTTATTGAGACTTAAGACTGTCTGAAATGTTACGATTGTGCAGTGTGCATGAACAATCTCATATAACTTTTATCAAAGAACTCACATGACCTTCATAATTCTGTGAGATCATGCAACTCTCCCCAATTTATATACTAAGGCACTCAATGCCAGAGTGGATTATTAGGAGGTAATAATTTTCCCCAAATGATCTGAAAGTAGCTGGCAAAATAATATATATGGACATAAGAGAAGGAACGACTGAAAGAAAAACAATACTTAAAAGACTTAACAATACTTAAAAGATCAGAGAAAGAAGTTCCTGAACTTTTTTTTTTATTTTAATTTTTTTATTTTTAAAATTACAAAAGATATACAATTAAAAAGTTCATATTTGGGTTTTGGTCAAACAGTGTTGCAGCACCCATCCCGCCGCCAGTGCCCATCTCCCACCACCAGCATCCCGGTTCCCTCCCCCTCCCCCAGCCCTGCTCCATGGCAGGTTCTTGATTTCTTTCCATTTCTCTCTCTTTCTCTTTTCCTTCCCCTCCAGACTATGAATTACAGAACATACATTAAAGGGTTGTCATGTGTATCTTTTTGCCTCTATTTAATGCTCAGTTCTAGGTTGGCATTAGTACCCTCAACAATTGTCAGCACACTGTTCCATTTCTGTCTTACCTAGCCTCTGAATCCCACACGTTTGTGATAATTTCTACCTTTGACAGGACCTCCTGATATATGTTTCACTTGATCTTGGATATTGGTATCATAATATGTACATATATATTTATGTTATGTAGATAAATGCAGTCATTCTGTATCTGTCTCTCTCCTTCTGGCTAATTTCGCTCAACATAATCTTCTCCATGTCCATCCATTTATAGGCAAATTTTATAACTTCATTTTTCCTAACAGCTGCATAGTATTCCATTGTGTAGATGTACCAAAGCTTTTTTATCCAGTCATCGATTTTCGGGCACTCTGGTTGCTTCCAGATTCTGGCTATTGTGAATAATGCTGCTATGAACATAAAAGTAGGGATGGTGTTTCCGCTGCGTATTTTTGGCTTCCCAGAGTAGATTCCCAGGAGTGGTATCGCTGGGTCAAATGGGAGTTCAATTTCTAGTCTTTGGAGGAAAGTCCATATTGTTTTCCAGAAAGGCTGTACCAGCCGGCATTCCCACCAACAATGGATGAGTGTCCCCTTTTCCCCACACCCACGCCAGCACTTGTTGTTCTTGTTCTTTTGAATGTGTGCCAGTCTCTGTGGTGTAAAGTGGTATCTCATTGTTGTTTTGATTTGCATCTCTCTGATGATTAGTGATGATGAGCATTTTTTCATGTTTTTTGGCCATTCGAATTTCTTCCTTGCTGAAGTATAGCAATCAGAGAAGAAAATGACATCAAGGGCATCCAGATAGGCAAGGAAGAAGTCAAGCTATCATTATTTGCAGATGGCATGATTTTATACCTAGAGAACCCTAAACTCTCTACCAAAAAACTCCTAGAAACAATAGACACATATAGTAGAGTGGCAGGATACAAAATCAACACCCAAAAGTCAGTGGCTTTCCTATATACAAATAACGAAAAGAGAAGAAAGGGATATTAAGGAAACAATTCCATTCACAATTGTGCCACAGAAAATCAAATACCTAGGAATCAACTTACCCAAGTGTGTAAAGGACCTGTATAAAGAAAACTACAAGACACTACTCCAAGAGATAAAAGAGGACACAAGGAAATGGAAACATATTCCCTGCTCATGGATGGGGAGAATCAACATTGTCAAAATGGTAATACTCCCTAGAGCTCTGTACAGATTCAATGCAATCCCTATAAGGATACCCATGACATTCTTCAAGGAAATTGACCAAACAATCCTGAAATTTGTATGGAACGATAAACCCCCAAGGATAGCTAAAGCAATCCTCGGGAAAAAAGAAGATGGGAGGCATCACCTTACCCAACTTCAAACTGTACTACAAGGCAGTAGTAATTAAAACAGCATGGTATTGGAATAAAAACAGACCCGTGGACCTATGGAATAGAATTGAGTATCCTGACACCCAACCTCAAACGTATGATCATTTAATCTTTGATAAAGGTGCAACGAGTTTAAAATGGAGTAAGGGAAAGCCTCTTCAATAAGTGGTGTTGGGAAAACTGGGCAGCGACATGTAAAAGAATGAATTTGGACCTGTGTCTAACACCATGCACAAAAATCAGATCAAAATGGATTAAAGATCTCAATATCAGACTTGAATCCATAAAGTACATTGAAGAAAATATAGGAAAAACCCTCCATGACATTGAAGCTAAAGGCATCTTCAAAGATGAAACATCACTAACAAAGCAACTAGAAGAAAAGATAAACATATGGGACTACATGAAACTAAAAAGCTTCTGCACCTCAAAAGAAACAGTGACTAAGATACAAAAGCAGTCCACAGAATGGGAAAGAATATTCACCCAATACCCATCTGATAAGGGGTTAATATCCAGGATATATCAGGCACTGGTAGAACTTTACAAGAAGTTCCTGAACTTTTGTTTCTACTTAAGGATCACACTGGTGATGCTGATGCCAAGGGGCTTTTCTTGGTGCTCAGGAGACCATGTAGTGTTGGGGGATCAAACCCAAGCCTCCGGGGCCCGGCGATAGGGCATTTGTGATAGGCTGACCCGGATTCGATCCCCACCATCCCATATGGTCCCATGAGCACTGCCAGGAGTAATTCCTGAGTGCAGAGCCAGGAGTAACTTCTGAGCATTGCCAGGTGTGACTCAAAAGGAAAAAAAAAACATGCCTCCATAATTCAAATCTCCCAGCTTCTATCCTGAAATGCCCTAAACAGAAGCTACATGGAAGGGAAAGGGAGCTGAGAACTGGATAATGAAAATTATCCTGAGTCCAAAGAAAATGAAAACCTTTTTAGTCCTTAGGTCTAAATGAGGTGGGATGATAAACTGAGACACAGCACAGAGAATGAACAGCATTCCTGCCATCTACCTTCCTGAAATATTAGTTTCTGTTTCAAGTCATGGTTTGTCTGAGAATGCCTCTATTAATTTATGTCTCTGTTTATATCCCTGGCCTTTGTTAGTTTAGAAGCTAGAAGTTGTGTCTAAACCACAAATGAAGTTCCCATAGTTTGTAAATATACCCATGAGAGTAAGGTTTATAAAAATACTTTTAGAATTTGCTTACATAAAACTAAAACTGAGAGTTGACTCTAGTACTTGGTTCTTTGATCACTGTCACTGTATCACGGTCACTGTCTTCCCGTTCATCATCGATTGGCTCGAGCAGGCACCAGTAACATCTCCATATGTTCTGTCTCATGCAAGTAGAGCCCAAGGGCACCTGCTTGCTCCAGGAACATAAAGAGCCTCAAACCATTCCATCAGGTCATGGGAATGAGGTCTATAATTGTTACTGGTATTTGGCATATCAAATACGACACGGGTAGCTTGCCAGGCTCTGCCGTGCGGATAATAGTGGGTAAAATATTAAAAATAAACTCAATGGAAGAACTCAACAGTAAAGTGACGAATGACAACAGTTGAAGAAAAAATAGTGAGTCAGATGATATAATGCAGGAAACCTCTATAAACCAATGGAAGAAAGACTTGAAAGGAAAAAAAAAGCAACTAGATAATTATAGATGAGTTCAAAAGATACAAGAATCTTTGGCATTACTGAAGAACAGGAAGAATCGATGAAAACCAGGTCTCTAAGAAATCATAGAAAATTTATTTTGGAAAATATTTCCCAGGAGCATATGCATCCAGACTTATGATGTCAGGAAGAATCTCAGACAATGGGATCCAAATTTAAATAATCCAAGACATATTTTAATTCAAGTGAGCCAAAAGACACACATTATTACAAGCAGCAACATCAAAGAAGGAACTAATACATAAAGTAAATTCCATAAGACTTATAATAGATTTAAAATCAAATGAGACTCTGTGGGTCAGAAAAGAATCATATACATAGAAAACATGTTGAATGAAAAGGATATCTTACCAAGAGTAGTTTGTCCAGTTAGATTAACATTCTTATTTTAAGAAATGGTGTAAAAAAAAAGAAATGGTGTAAAATTTCACAGATAAACAACAGCTTAGGCAGCATTACTCACAATAGCCAAAATCTGGAAACAACCAGAGTGTCCGAGAATCGATGACTGGATAAAGAAGCTTTGGTACATCTACACAATGGAATACTATGCAGCTGTTAGGAAAAATGAAGTTATGGAACTTGCCTATAAAAGGATGGACATGGAGAGGATCATATTGAGTGAAATTAGCCAGAAGGAGAGAGACATATATAGAATGACTGCATTTATTTGCATGACATAAATTTATATATGCACATATTATGATACCAATATCCAAGGTCAGGTGAAGCATGAATCAGGAGGTTTGTCAAAGGTGGAAATTATCACAAACATGTAGGAATTAGAGGCTAGGTAAGACAGAGAATGGAACAGTGTGCCAATAATTGTCGAAAGTGCTAATGCCAACATAGAACTAATGCCAACATAGAACATAGAACATTAAATACAGGCAAAAGATACACATGACATCATTTTATTTTTTAAGTATTTTATTATACCACTGTGAGATATACAATTACAAAGATATACAATTAAAAAGTTCATATTTGGGTTTTGGTCATACAGTGTTCCAGCACCCATCCCTCCACCAGTGCCCATCTCCTACCACCAATGTCCCCGGTTCCCTCCCCCACCCCAGGCTGCCTCCATGACAGGTTCTACATGACAACATTTTAATGTATGTATTGTAATCCACAATGTGGAAGGTAAGGAAAAAGAGAGATAGAAAGAGAAAGAAATAAAGAACTTGCCATAGAGGCAGGCTAGGGGGGGGGGAGCAAATTGGAAACATAAGTGGTGGAAAATGGGCACTGGTGGAGGGATGGGTGCTTAACACTGTATGACCGAAACCCAGATATGAATATCTTATGAACATCTTTGTAATTGTGTATCTCACTGTGGTATAATAAAATATTTTTAAAAAACACAGCTTAGGAATTTCATAGCCTTGAAACAAATTTTGCAAGAATTTATCTAAATTGCAAGAAAAAACCTACAATAATGCATAATTCCTCCAACATAACATTAATAAATATCTTTATAATGATAAGCTCACTCAATGCTAACAGACTGAAATCACCGGAGACAGTGTGGCAGGACAAATAAGAAAACTGAACCCAACATTCTGCCACCTACAAGACATTCACCAGAACAGGCTCAAAGTAAAAGGCTACAAAGCAATCTTACAGGCAAATATAACTTTCACAAGATGTCAAAATATACTTCAAATAGAAAATAGTCATCAGAGATAAGAATAATTCCACAATACTGAGTACAAAGGAACTTCAGAGAAACATGCATCTTCTAAGAAAGTTTTACAGAATCATCCACACTAACTGCATGGAACTCCATTTAAACCTAAGACATACTGGGCCAGGGATGTGATAGAACACATGTACATGTGCACGAACCCCAGCACCACAAGTAGTGGCTTTCACAACAATAAAAGAATGTATTTTGGGTGTGGAGTCACACCCAATGGGGCTCAGGGTCTATTCCTGGCTCTCTGCTCAGGGCCACTCCTGGCAGTGCTCAGGGATATGCAGGCTGAGTCAAAAAACCTTTAAAAAAAATAGGAAATCCTTTCCTATGTTACTGTTGCCTCAATAACTTATCTGGTTTTGTTCAAATCTGAACTGAGAGGTAGCTTAAGAGAAACGTACTCATTTCAGTGTTCTAAAAAATGGATATGCTTCACAGCTGCATGGCAATCCTCTTACCTCCTCTAAGTCACAGCATCAACTCACCTTATGGAATGTTATACCAGTCTCACAAGATTTATCAGAGGAACATGTCTCAAGGCATATTTTAGAAATTTAAATCTACAAAACCATCTCAAACATGAATAAGTCCCTTCCTAACTTCCCTTTTCTATTTCATATATGCACTCTTTCCTTCATTTATTCTTACCAAACTGCTTCAGTGATCTGAAGAAAGTAGATTTTGTGTATCTGATCTCAAATAGTTAAAAAAAAATTGGGATTTTTCAGTCTGAAATATTTGGCTATGCCCCAAGGGGGAAAAGACGTTTTTAATCCTTGGTATAACATTGTTCTGATTTGAGGTAGGGGCGGGGTTGGTTCTGGCATGAATGAAATACTGTGTGATTCATTCAATGAGATTTTGATGCAGGTGGAAAACTAGAAAATGCAGATGAATTGAAGGAGAGAGAGATGCAGAAGTTCTGAGAAAATAAATACAATTAGAAAATAGAGAGGGATCTGTGAATGCAAGAAAAAAAGCAGGTTTGTATTCTAAAGTTTGCTAAAGGCCAGTGACACCAGGGTAGTGAAAGAAAAAGAGCCCAAGGTGAAAAGTTTCTATGCTATCAAATAGATGTAACTCGCTGATGAGCATGCCCATGTGGGATTTTAATTACCCAGACATCTGTTTAGTGAAGTATACTACTAAATAGGGATCAAATACAGAGATCAAATTACATGGGGGAGGAGACTGGAGATAACATTCATGACTCAGAACCAAGAGCTATCGGCCAGGGGAAAATCAATCCCGGCTTTACATCTCACCAACAGAGAAGTAATTATTTCAGATGTGGAGCTGGTTAGCATCCTTGGTCATGAATTTAATTAAATAACCCTCCAGTGGCCGAAAACAGAACAAACCACTGTATTTAACTGTCAGGAAGACGTGTTGCAAACAAAGTCTAAATTCCTCCTCTCTTCATTTACTCCTCCCATGTGGAGTTGTAGTTTTCTTAAATTTGCAACTCTCTTCCCTTCCCTAATTTACTTCCCTTCCATTTCTTCCCCCGTGGCATGCAGTAAACTCATCTAAGTCAATGGCTTCATCTAGAGGCAGGATTTGCCTTCCACCTCCCGCAGTAAGATTCTTAGGATGATGGAGAAAGATGCAGAGCCCCATCAAGAGGTGCCAACAACTTGGGTGGTTCCCAGAATTGCTCATTAATTCATTCATTAATTTTTTACTGACTGTGTGTCAGACAATTATGCTAAGTTATATACTAGATACAGAGATAATTTCTTCCACTATGGTGCTTAACTTAACCCAGACCTATAACTCTTTTTTTCTTTTTGGTTCACACCTGGCGATATTCAGGGGTTACACCTGGCTCTGCACTCAGAAGTTACTCCTGGCAGTGCTCGGGGGACCATATAGGATGCCAGGGATCGAACCCGGGTCAGCTACGTGCAAGGCAAATGCCCTACCTGCTGGACTATCGATCCGGCCCCAGACCTATAACTCTTGTGTGAGCAATAATCAAAAAGCTTCTAACATTAGTTTTTTCCATTAATACATTTTTTAATTCCTAGTTACTACCACAGCCACCTTTGAATGAAAAAAAATCTAAGAATTCTTCCTGAACTGTGAAGCATTCTGTCATTGAGGTTAAGAATTTGCCCACTGTATTTAGAATGCTCATTAAACTCCATCAGATGAGAACTAAGACAGTGTCATAAATAACCAGAAAGGTATCACTTATGATTTAAATTAGCAGGTATATGTTGGTGGGCATGTAAATATTTAAATAGAATATTTAATTGTTTTAATAATGCATTATTTTTGAATTGATTATTTTAAAAGATTTTTTATGAAGTCACCATGATTTACAAAGTCACTCATAGTTTAGTTTTAAGCATACAATGTTCCAACAACAATCTCACCACCAGTGTTAATTTCCCTCAGTCTGGGCCCCCCAGCTTTGCTCTACCTCCACCCCTGCCCACCTCTTTGGAAGGTACATTTTTTAAAGTTTAGTAGTTGTAGTCATATCTACTGCTTCAATGTTATTCTGGGGTGTAGCTATATAGACATATCACCAATGTGCCAAGGTCCATGACCCCTAACGTTTACTTTCTGTCCTCCTCTTCTCCCTCAATTTCTTCAGTTCCCTGTCCTCCTTCCTATACTCTACAGTCAATGATGATCTCGGTACTACCCCCCCTTTTTTAACTTTTTTGAATTTTATTTATTTATTCATTTTTTGCTTTTTGGGGTGACACCCAGTGATGCTCAGGGTTACTCCTGGCTCTAGTCTCAGGAATTACTCCTGGTGGTGCTTGGGGGGACCATATGGGATGCCAGGGATCAAACCTGGGTCGGCTACGTGCAAGGCAAACGCCCTACCCACTGTGCTATCGCTCCGCCCCAGTACTACCCCTTTAATACTTTGTATTCCCTTGTCCTGTTATCTACATCCCAAAGATAAGTGAGATCAACCTGTGTTCGTCCTTCTGGTTTACTTCACTTAGATCCCCCAGTTTTATCCAAGTTAAAGCAAATTGCAGGATTTCATCATTCCTTGCAGCTGCATGGTATTCCATATCTATACACACTTTCATAATCCATTCATCTGTTGTTGAACACCAACATTGGTTCCATAGCCTAGTTGTTGTGCTAATGCTGCAATATGGGAAAACTTTAGAAAAATAATAATTTCCTTCTCCCCTCTGAACCAAAAAGATAACTGAAGAAAACATTAAGTTTTTTTATTCTTGTTATTTTCCATAACCTCAAATGAGAACATTCTTCAGAAGACATCAGCTAAGTTGCTATAGGAAAGTCAGAAGTTTCTAATTATTAAGGGCTGGTAAGGACACTCTGCGTCTAATCAGGACTGTATTTTTGGGACTTTGGTTTGGGTTTAAATCTGTAAAAAAAAGTTCTGGTGTTCATCAAAATTTGAACTAACTGGTTTTTACTTGTTTTTAGTTTTGTGGAGGGAATTCAACTTACGGCATTAAAAGATTTAGCAAATATAAAACTTTTGACTCGGAATGTTAATTCAACTGGAGGATGGAGGAGAAACGAGAGTGGTACCTATTAAAGTTCACTCCTTGTATTGCTGAAATGCACTTGTTTCCTGCAGTAAGTTAAACCTCCTAATACTCAACCACTCCAGGATTCTGGAAGACCTATTTATGTGGTAACTTAAAAGATTATTAAAGAAAAGTACAATTACAACCGTTGTTTCAGATCTCATGCCTGAAGCAAAGCATTTAACCCCTTCTTCACTATCATTTCTATGCATTCCTCAGCCTCAGATAACATCCCTACTAGACAGATTGCCTGCTGGGATAATCCAGATGCTTAGCTCCAAGAGCCTTCTGGGATGGTCTTGTGTTCCATCTCAGTCCAGGGCTTCCATTCCTATTTGCTATTTAAAAATGGGCCTGGTCACTGATAGAACTTTACAAGAAGAAAACAGCCAACCCCATCAAAAAAATGAGGAGAGGGAATGAACAGAAACTTCGACAAGGGAAGAAGTTTGAATGGCCAAAAACATGAAAAAATGCTCATCATCATTAGTCATCACAGAGATGCAAATCAAATCAACAATGAGATATCATTTCACACCACAGAGACTGGCACATATCCAAAAGAGCAAGAACAAGTGCTGGCGTAGATGCAGGCAAAAGGGACACTCATCCATTGTTGGTGGGAATGTCGATTGGTACAGCCTTTTTTGGAAAACTATATGAACATTCCTCCAAAGACTAGAATTGAACTCCCATTTGACCCAGCCATATCACTCTTGGGAATATCCCATTTGACCCAGCCATATCACTCCTGGGAAGCCAAAAACACACTGTGGAAACACCATCCCTACTTTTATGTTCATAGCAGCATTATTCACAATAGCCAGAATCTGGAAACTACCAGAGTGTCCAAGAATTGATGACTGGATAAAGAAACTTTGGTACATCTACACAATGGAATACTATGCAGCTGGTAGGAAAAATGAAGTTATGAAATTTGTCTATAAATGGATGGACATGGAAAGGATCATGTTGAGTGAAATTAGCCAGAAGGAGAGAGACAGATATAGAATGACTGCATTTATTTGCATGACATAAATATATATACATATATATATACATATTATGATACCAACATCCAAGGTCAGGCAAAACATGGATCAGGAGGTTTGTCAAAGGTGGAAATTACCACAAACATGTGGGAGCAGAGGTTAGGCAAGACAGAGAAGGGAACAGTGTGCCAATAATTGTCGAAAGTGCTACTACCACATAAAACTTAGCATTAAATACAGGCAAAAGATACACATGATAACCTCTAAGTATATGTATTACAATCCACAATATGTAAGAGAAGGAAGAGAGAAAGAGAGAGAAAAGCGATAAAGAACCTGCCATAGAGGCAGGCAAGGGGAGGGGGGGGAATCGGGGACATTAATGGTGGGAAATGGGCACTGGTGGAGGGATGGGTGCTGGAAACTGTATGGCTGAAACCCAAACATGAACATTTTTGAGTAATTGTTTATCTCTTGTGGTATAATAAAATATATTAAAAAATACATAAAAAGAAAAAAATGGGCCTGATCATCTGTATATCATATCTTCTTCCCTACTTGTATTCTATTAGATATTTGTCTCCTTCTCATGACTGTCAGTGTTTTCTGGTCTCTTGGTTTGAGGAGACTGAGTAGCAACTGTACTTATTAGTACACTGGGACTCTCGCTCCCTGATGAATTGGAACCTTCTGAGATACAAGACCTCTTGGTCAACAAAACTAAGGTTTTGAGAACAGGAAGCACAAACTCTCCAAGTATACCAATAGGAGTGACAGTCAGCAGGGCCATACCAACTATCCCAACCCCCATTCCCATGGTTCATAGATCAATATAAGTCTACCTATTGGGGTATAATGTAATGGATTTATATAGCATAGTATAATGGTATTTAGATTGGCATCTGAATCTTGCATCATAGACTTAAGATAGCGCCTCAGATATGTTTTTGAGAGGTTATTTCACCATTCTGTCATCCCAGTGACTCAGGAATTGTGCATTATAGAAAACTATCCGTAGAGACTTGACTCCAAAGCAGTGTTATGTCACTGTATCTAGCACTTTTAAAAAATATATAGGGTATGCTCCTGGTGATGCTCAGTGGACTTTGGGGACCATCAGTCTCATTGGTTCCTGGTCCAGTGTTAAGGGCTTGATGGCTTGGTGCTCTGGTCCTATGGTGTGATGTGAGGAGCCCATATTCCTTAGAAGTCACCATGGCTGCACCCAATAATACTGGGTGGGGATGCATATGTTGCTGGGGATCAGACTCAGGGCTTCATATCTATGAGATACGTGCTCTACTGCTTGAGTTAACTCAACTGCCTGAGTCACGTGGTAACTGTAGTTACTAGCTGGGAAAAGTCATATCCAGCATATATAAAAATCCTAGACAAGATGAATTCCTGCCTCTCCCAGAGTGGAAGAGACCCAGAAGACCAACAAATAGTTGGCTGATCTCATGGCCGTTGGTGCTATATTGGAGAATCAGCCTTGGTAATTGGCATTCTGTTGTTGGACTTACCTCCATTTACCACCATCACTCCATTTGTGTGGCCTGGTGTGCTAACACAACATTGAGGGGCCTGACATCTCTGGCTGAGTCATGATTTAGTACCTTTTTGATAGTAGCTGCATTATTGTGCAGTAGCATAGAATACGAAAGTCTTCCTTTGTTTACACACCTTATCAATATTCTAGTTTTTGTTTTAACTCCTTCACAAATTGTGTGATTCATAATGAACTTATATATGAAGTATACGTATCACAACTTACTTCTTTTCCCACACAAAATTAACCTTGTGCATTTCCAGGAATTTTGCCATTGGAAGAGATTCCCTCCACATCTCTTTCAAAATATGCTGTAGGGTTACAGTTATAGTAGTATCTGGTTTTGGCTCACATTTTTATGCCAAGCCAATACATCTGTGAATAAGGATTTCGCTTTAATACTCCTGTTATTTGACTATTAAAGGGATATCCCATGCAATCACTGTTAAATGCTGAGAGTTGTGAGAACCGTAGCTTTAAATCCCAGTGCAGTAGTGGAAGATGACACAGTGGATCTGGGCCCATTTGGTACAGCATGCCTGTGCCCTTGGGGCTTGCTCATGTCTAATCCTGTATCTACTATTTGATGATGGCTGCTGTGCCCGCTCAACTTAGGACTTCCTGCCTCAGAAGTAGCCTACAGTCAGCGGCCTGGTAGGTGGGGAGAGCTGTGATGGCCAAGGTCTGTTTTTTTTTAGCACTGTATTTCCTCTCTCTGGGAGCCTCTCTATGTATGTGAAAGTGGAACCATATCTGCAGATAGGAGGCAGTGATTTGAAAGAATCCAGTTCATGAAGAATTGTTCCCAGCTATAATCACTCAAGACCCTTAGTCTCCAAAAACTTCTTTTTGCATGGTATATATGTCTTTGGGGCAGATTATATGACATTGCTCCAGAGTCCAGGGAGTTTGTTTTGTGGTCCTCCTTCTGGGATTCCTAGTAACTTTAGTGACCTTCCTCTTGCATGTGTGTGTGTGAGCACGCACACAAAGACACACATACACACAGGTAGATCCCTTTAGATGTCTAAAAGGATCTACCTTTTAGACAAAGGTAGATCCCTCTAATATCATAGGATCTTATCAGTGATATGCAGTGCTACTAGCTCTGGAGTCCAGAGCTACTGAGAGCTCAGTTAACCTGGGAAAAGGGCTGGAACAATTTTCTGAAGTACACAAGAAGTAACTACTGAATAGTTACTGATACTTTTCAGAGTCTGTCCTCAAAGAGAATGGGAAGTCTATTGAATGGATTCTAGATCAGAGAAATAACTCAAATCTAGATGGTTGGCAGTGTCTCTAACTTTGGTGGGAGTGGATAGTGGTCTTTAGCTTCCTAATCACCTCATCTTTATTTTTATTTTGTAAAAGTTCATCCTGTACTGCTAAAGTTAATTATTGCTAATTAGCTCAAATAGAACATTTGAGTTCTGTTAACTATTGTTATGGATTGGTTCCTGAAGGCCACATCAGTTTTGAAAGTCATTGCAATAATTGCACTTACCTGGCTTCTGAAAGGTACTATCAGTTGTTCTCTATTCTGTTAAGTTCATATCATCCCAATTTTGGAGACTTTATGTGTAGTTTCTGCTAAGCAATCCTGGCAATGTAGAATGCCACCACTGAGATTCTCAGATTGTTACCTCTTAAACATTTCATATCAGTTTATTCAATGGTATATTCTCTGGGTTTCTGGAATAATCTGCATATGGGTCTGTGGCTTCTGTATGGGTATACTCCAGGGACCTTCTCTGATCCTGCGCTATCTTCTTCCAGTCTGCCATGGTCTTCGTGCTTTTCCACCTCACCCAGCATAGGTAGTTTCTTTCTCCATGCTTCCCAAAGCTATCCTCGAGCCTGCAGTTCCTCTAGGGTAGAAATCCTGTGTTCTTTACATGCTCACCACAGTGTTGTTGCCACTTGGGACTGAAGAGAGCAAGGCACATCGCACAACCAAGGAAAAGGTCATACTTGAGTAAGTAAGGGGGAAGGTGGGAAAATTAAAATCATCCTCTTTAGCATTTTAATTATACTAAGCTATAATGATATAAATTATACATGTTATAACATTTTTTAACAACACAGAACTTGAGGACTCAGTGCTTGCAATGTATGACACCCTAAGTTCAATTAAGTACCACAAAAGAAAAATATAGAAAACACAGAACTTGATATCACTTGATCACTTGAATCCGTTATTCATCGATTTGCTCGAGCGGGCGCCAGTAACATTTTCATTGGACCCTATCACGTGCCAATGTAGCCCAATGGCATCTGGTTGATTCAGGAATATGAAGAGCCTCAAACCGTTCCTTCAGGGTCTTGACAAGGAAGTCTGACCATCTTGTAGGTGGGCGGCCACGTGATCTTTTGATATCCCGTGGGATCCAGTCAGTAATGGCTCTAGTCCAGCGGTTGTCTCCAAATCGCATTACATGTCCTGCCCATCTGATTTTCGATGCCTTGGCAAACGAGACAGCATCCCTGATTCTGGAATAGCGACGGAGGTCAGAACTCCAGATTCCTTCTCTCACTTGAGTGAGGCGTGATATTCCAAGCATAGCTCTTTCGATTCCTCTCTGGGAGACCCGAATAGCATTCTCATCCTGCTTTCGTAGGGCCCAGGTCTCTGAGGCATATGTTAATGCAGGGAGAACGGTGGAGTCAAAGAGATGTGCTCGGAGCCGGAGGTTCTTTGTCCTTTTAGCTATTTCTTCGATGCTTTTGAAGGCATTCCATGCCGCTCTCTTCCTCCTGCGCAGCTCAGGTTTTAGGTCGTTCATCATGTTGACTTCTCGACCTAGGTACACATAGCTGCTGCATTCAGAGATGTTTGTTCCATTGAGAGTGAATGGGGCCTCTGGAACTAGTTCATTCTTCATGAACATAGTTTTCTTTAGATTCAGCTGTAGACCTATCTTTCCACATTCTCGGTCAAAGTCAGCCAGCATTTGTGCCGCTTGGCTAATGTTTGGTGTTATTAGAACGATGTCATCAGCGAAGCGGAGGTGGTGTAGTTGCCGACCATCTATCTTCACTCCCATTCCTTCCCATTCTAATTGTTGCATGATGTTCTCGAGGGTGGCGCTGAAGTTTTGGTGAAATGGTATCACCCTGTCGAACCCCCTCTTTTCACATTAATGATCACTTCTTGATCATTAATTAAGTACCACACTTAATGGTGGAAAAAAACTTGATATAGTTTGGTAATTACCAAACTCTCCCTTATTCAACTTCAATCAGGTGTGTACTGGTAGGTATAAATATGGGTCAAATTTTTCCTATGTGAAAATGTAATATAATGTTCCCTTAATAAAGACTAGAAGAGAGTATTTACAGCAGAGACCTGATTCTGGGATGGAGAAAATTCGGATAATAGAGCAACATGCACAGGGTAACTCTCCAGAAATATGTCATCTTTAATGATAAATTCTTGATCCAGTCTTTAAAAAAATCAAGATTAAAAGTCTGTATAGGTTATTCCAAAATGTGCTTTCCTTTTTGTAGTCAGAGAATACCACCTTTAATCACTTCTCAGCTTTCTGAGTGAAGATCAAATAGAAATATCCTCTCATTTTGTTTTATATTCAATGTTTATAAATCCAACAGTAATGTTTAATTTCTATTTCTGCTAACTTAAACTGCAAGTTTTATTGTAGAACTTACTTTTCTGTGGGGGAAGTAGGAAATGAAGAAGCATTAAGCCCAGTGTTTCTAAGCTTTACATCAAAATGCAGGATTTTTTTTCAATAGAGATTAATTTTGGCTCCTTGTTTTTTGGTCTTTTTTGGTGTTGGGACTATACCTACAGTGTTCAGGGCTTACTCCTGGCTCTGTGCTCAGGGATTCACTCCATAATACCGTAAGACAGAGGGGGTGTTAGGAATTGAATCTAGATTGGCCACATGTAAGGCAAGTACCCTACCCACTATGCTATCTCTCTAGCCCCTTTGTTCCTTGATTTTTAAGAATGACTTGCTTTACACAGTAGTCGTTTATCTGGAATTTTCTTCCAAACCCCAGGTACAAAATGAAAAAAAGTAGTATATACAAAATACAGAACAGTATGTGCACAGTTGTGCAGGTTGTGTATTGCCCAAGGATACCAACATTTCTCAGGAGGCGGAGTTCACATTCTAGACATCATGATTTGCATATTCATTAAGAGATTTTTCCAGCAGATGGCAGTAAAGTGACTTGCTCTAAAAGATTCAGACAATTTGCAAAATTTCTGCCAATGAAGGTAAAGTGATTTCAGGACCCTTCCCCACCCCCCCCAAAAAAAACCAGAGAATTACCATGTGCCTGCCTCTCTGTTCCCTTATCTTTGTTTAATACTGAAGAGCCCGCAGGTGTTATTATTAATAATTTGTTGACATCTACTGAAACCAAGTATATTAAGTAGTTCCATGATTTGACCACCGTGCAATTGGATCTGGGAACTTGGGAAAACAAGGCCATATGAAGACATCTCTTTGAAATTTAAATTACATTTGCATGACAAACTATACATACTATAGAATTTAAATAAACAGAATTTGATATGGGTTGAAATAGTTCACAAAGATGGATTTTATATGCAAAATCTTATGAACATTTATCATTAATATATGTTTTACTTTTTTAGTATAATTTTAGTTGGTTAAATTGGAGGCTTTAGTGTATATCAATATCAAATAAACTTGAAAAAATTACTATCTGTGTAATAGTTTATTCCAATATTGTAAAACTGATAGCCATAAATATTATTTAGTTTGAAATTTCTATAGCAAATGCTAGTCAAACATTAATAAAGGAGGAGGCTGTTTATAAATATTTTATATTAATTCACAGTTTCTCACTGAGGAAACTTTTCCCCAAACCTACTGAAATACATCAGTTAATATTTCCATCTTCTGTGAAAAAAATCCATCTTCTATAAAACAAACTGCTGTAACTTTCACTTTTTAAAACAGCATATATAGATATAGATATAGATATAGATATAGATATAGATATAGATATAGATATAGATATATCACTATCACTATCTTCCCGTTGATCATCTATTTGCTAGAGCGGACACCAGTAATATCTCCATATGTCCTGCCTCATATTAGTAGAACCCAAAGGCATCCGCTTGCTCCAGGAACATAAAGAGCCTCAAGCCATTATATTAGGTCATGGGAATGACCTAATATAAATGTTACTGGTATTTGGCATATCAAATACGACACGAGCAGCTTGCCAGGCTTGCCGTCGCGGGGTGGCATACTGTTGTAGTCACCTCTAAATAAAGCAATTATTGATGAACTGCGGCCGCTTAGCGGCCGCCTAAGCCAGGCTGTGATAGTCTGGTCTGCTGGGTGGAGTTGTGATGAGAAAGAAGCCCAGATGTGATATATATATATATATACATATATATATATATACATATATATATATATATATGTCATTAATTTTGTGGTGGGGGGTACACCTGGCTGGTTTTCAGGGCCCACTCGTGAATTACAATAAGGGATTATTCCTGGCAAGCCTGAGTTTTGTCGTGATATTTAGAATTTGGGTTTTCTGTTTTATTATTTCACCTACTACTTAAAATTTTCAAAGCTTACTGATTTTTACAGTAACCATTCTTTAGAGCAGTATTACTAAATTTGTGTCTAATGTTTTAGCCTAAGACCTATTAAATACAAAACATGAGTAATTCATAGTATGAAAAATAGTTACATAGGCAAATTCATTTTTTAAAGTCTCTTAACTGATAAATGCCAATGGTTCTAGTTAAGGTTGTCATTTGATTTTTTAGTCTCCGAAACAGCGTTTTCTAGGCAATGAACTTTTGGGCAAAATAAGCCACAAAATTCACAATCCAAAAAAGTATTCACACATATGAAACTTAAAAAAGAACTGGCACTCTAGAAAAAAACAACACACAAATTTATTCTTCCAAGGCCAGTTTCCAAACTTGACATCTTGAAATAGAGATAGCCTCATCCAGAAATTTAAGGTCAGGATTTATGAATTTAAGGAAGGGGTTGACAATCTAAAAACATTACAGACAAATTCTTCCTTCAAGGTTAGTTTCTAAACAAAGTCTTGGGGGGTAGAGATGGCCTCCACCTAGGAATGAAAGGTCAGGGTTTATGTTAAGCAGGACTTCAAATTAAGTTTGGAAACAAGCAAATCTTTAATCCTTTCCTTAAAGGGTAGGTAGTTTGAGAGGAAAAGGTTAGGAAAACAGGCCAGTTTCCTGTAAATATGAGGTTGTCATTTGTTTTTATGTACTAAATGAAATATGCCTGTTTTGTGTTCAGTGCCTTATGCTTATTTTACTTCCTTTGTGTTGTCAAATATGTTTATATTGAAAACTCCACGAGGGCAGGAAATGTAGCTTTTCTTTATCATAAATCATCTGGTATAAACTCCACTTATGTTAGCGTATGAGGCCTGGACCACTTATGTTAGTATATGAAGCCTGGTCTGTCCAATTGCAGGTCCAAATGTATCTTCAGTCATTGAGAGTCAGAGTCAGATTGCCTATAAATCACATGCTGGTCTACACAAAATGGAAGAGTTTACCAAATTATTGCACACATCTTTATTGTTTACTTCCATTAGCATCTTATGAGAGAGAGCTGAGCAAATATTATCACTCTTACTATTGAAAAGATAAGACCCAGGACCCAGATTTTCAGTCTCTCTTTTCAGGCACATCTGACTAAAACCTATTTCCAAATGAATTGAATGGGTAATACAGTTCAGTCAATAAACAAGCAATTTTATTCCTGAACTGAAATTTTAAAATTAAGTGTTCAACCACAGAATCTCAATAAACTTTTCATAATAAAAATTATTTTTAATTCAATTAGGATCTCTCAGTAGTTTATGAGAGATCCGCCCGCCCCGCCTGCCCTTCACCAACTATAAGACAAAGAAGACTGCCCTCCGACCCCTGATGGATCTATCACATCTTCCAGAAAGGCAATGGAGAAGATTATCCAGGACTTCTACTCAAATCTCTTTAATAGCCACATCCACCTGCCCACATACCAAATTCCACAGGATGGATATGTCATTCCCAACGTCCTCCCTTCTGAAATACGACATGCCATCTCGTCAGTAAAGAAGGGAACAGCACCAGGCCCAGACAAAGTCAGACCCAAACACCTGAAGAATCTGCCGTCGGTACTCATCAATACACTAGCCTGGCTCTTCACATGCTACCTGTCCGAATGCAAGGTACCCTCCCAATGGAAAACCAGCAGGACAGTTCCACTGTTCAAGAAGGGAGACATTCACGACATCGGCAACTATCGCCCCATCTGCCTGTTTTCCCTCATCTACAAGCTGTTCACTCGAGTCATCCTGAACAGGATTGACAGAACACTAGATGAAGTACAACCATGCGAGCAAGATGGCTTCCGGAAAGGATTCAGCACAAGTGACCATATCCACACAGTAACCAAGCTCATTGAGGTTTGTAGGGAGTACAAGATGCTGCTCTGTCTCACATTCATTGATTTACAGAAAGCCTTTGATTCTGTGGAGACTGAAGCAATCATGAAGCCCTAGCCAAACAGGGTGTTCAAACCCAGTACATCAAGATCCTTCGTGAGCTGTATTACGGATTCACCACCAGGATCTCACCATTTTACAAAGAAGTGATCATTGATGTCAAAAGAGAGGTTCAACAGGGTGATACCATTTCACCAAAACTCTTCAGCGCCACCCTTGAGAACATCATGTGACAATTAGAATGGGAAGGAATGGGAGTGAAGATAGATGGTCGGCAACTACACCACCTCCGCTTCGCTGATGACATCGTTCTAATAACACCAAACATTAGCTAAGCGGCACAAATGCTGGCTGACTTTGAACTGAGAATGTGGAAAGATAGGTCCACAGCTGAATCTGAAGAAAACTATGTTCATGAAAAATGAACTAGTTCCTGAGGCCCCGTTCACTCTCAATGGAACAAACATCTCTGAATGCAGTAGTTATGTGTACCTAGGTCGAGAAGTCAACATGATGAACGACCTAATATCTGAATGCGCAGGGAGGAAGAGAGCGGCATGGAATGCCTTCAAAGGCATCAAAGAAATAGCTAAAAGGACAAAGGCTCCGGGGAACATCTCTTTGACTCCACCGTTCTCCCTGCATTAACATATGCCTCAGAGACCTGGGCCCTACGAAAGCAGGATAAGAATACTATTCGGGTCTCCCAGAGAGGAATCGAAAAGAGCTATGCTTGGAATATCATGCCTCACTCAAGTGAGAGAAGGAATCCGGAGTTCTGACCTCCATCACTATTCCAGAATCAGGGACGCTGTCTCGTTTGCCAAGGCATCAAAAATCAGATGGGCTGGACATGTAATGCGATTTGGAGACAACCGCTGGACTAGAGCCGTTACGACTGGATCCCATGGGATGTCAAAAGATCACGTGGCCGCCCACCTACAAGATGGTCAGACTTCCTTGTCAAGACCCTGAAGGAACGGTTTGAGGCTCTTCATATTCCTGAATCAACCAGATGCCATTGGGCTACATTGGCACGTGATAGGGTCCAATGGAAATGTTACTGGCACCCGCTGGAGCAAATCGATGAATAACTGGATTCAAGTGATCAAGTGATCATTAGTTTATATAAAATAAACAGCAGGGGGACAAGGGGAATGAGACAGGAGGTGGTCTGCACAGAGAACTGGAATTGACAAAATGCAAATTGGGGATTGTCGGGGAGCTCCCGGGGTCCCCAACAGTGCCGGGAAGCGAAGTTCCCTTCTACCCCCGAAGCTGGCGGGGAATGGATGAAGACTCAGGAATCGAAGCAGTTTTAAAAAGGCTTTACTTATCACAGGTTCAGGCATACAAGTTAGCAATAGGAAAAACCCTGTGCTTAGGATTCCCTGCTAGAACCCCAGACATGTGTAGGCCAAGATGGCGGCCACCACGTGTTAAGGCCCTGTAAAAAGAAGAAAAGACTCCCAAGAAGGGTGCAAGCTCACAAAGAGAGAACCCAAAAAGAAGCCCAGAGAGAGGAAGCAGGCTAGTTTTATACCCCCTGCAACTCAGACCTCTCTCCCACTGTTATAGAAAGCAGGGAGGGTCAAATGCCCTTAGGTAATCCCTCCCTGCACCTCACCTAGGCCCTTTTATATGCTAATGTTTTGAGCCAAGATCTGCCTGGAAATGCCTTTATAGGGTAGAGAAGGGGTTTCTGAGATGGCATGTCTCTGTACCAAAGACTAATACTAATGCCAGCTAAATATTTCTCCAAGCCTTCACAAGTCTCTTCTACTTCATTGTAGTTTTGTATTTTAGTTGCTTTTTGAGTATATCAGGGAGCCATGCTTGTTTGCTTGGAAGCAAACAGCATTTCTCTCTGGTCTAATTACTTAGGGGGTCCCTACGTGGCCAGGCAAATATGCTGGTAAGATCTAGCTAGTCCCACGATGATTGTGGTAGCATGGGAGAATATTTATACCAGCTAGTACAGCATACATGGTCAGATAAACTGCCACATTTAGACTACCCCCTTATCTACGAAGTGATTTGCAGGCTGCAATTCAGGCCAGATGCAGAGGCCTAGGCTTTTAGGTGTCCTGCAACAGGGGATGATGAAACATCAAAGATTATCATCAATAGAAGATACCATTTTTCCTCTAGCACAAACAATGTGTGTGTCTAATAAAAAAATAAAATGGGGGCCGGAGAGATAGTCCAGTGGGTAGGACGTTTGCCTTGCACGCGCCGGCCCATACCTGCCCAGGTTCAATCTCCGGCATCCCATATGGTCCCCCAAGCACCGCCAGGAGTAATTCCTAGTGCAGAGCCAGGAGAAACCCCCTGAGCATAGCTGGGTGTGACCCAAAAAGCAAATAAATAAATAAATAAATAATTAAATAAATAAATAAATAATGAAATGGCTTCATTCTACTTTGTTTTAGATAGGAAACATATTTTCCAAATTGTATATGATCCAGTTATAGAATACACTGAAGGCTATTAGTTTATTACTTTCTTGGCTTATTACTATTTGATAGCATGAAATGATATATTAAGTGAAAATTTTCAATTACAACATAAAATGGCAAGAAATGTGTAATAAGAAATTTATCAAATCTGTTTCATTTTATCCCAGATAGACTCATTTCTGTCATTATTAAATGGCCTTAATAAAGATGAAAACTGCCTTTATTTTCTCAGGTTGTTATGAGAGGTCCCCTTCTAAAAAACAAGGGGGTGGGGCAGGCAGAAGCCTTGAGTCCCATCTCTGACACCAAAAAGAAAAGAAAATTTCTAATCAGGTTTTTAAAAAAAATACAGAAGTAAATAAAATAGATCCAATGAAGTATTAAACGTCAAATCACAAGCAACTCTAAACTGATCTGAGGCAAAAAGAAGTATAAAACAATCTTGGGTAGGATAAAGTTTTAAGAGCTACAACAGCATGTTATGAAATGGCCAATAAATCTACAAAATTTAACAATGCATTGATTTCATTTGGAAGTGGGAGTTAGACTTGGGGGTGGTGGCTGGCAGGGGAACACTCAAGAAAGAAACCCTAAAACTGACCAGGTTGGAAACCCAGAACAGAGTTTACCTATCTAATAGCCCATAAATACACACAGACCACTTTGTGTTGACCCACAATAGTCTGTTGACCCATAAATAATGATATTAAACTGTTCATTATCTGTCAGAAACTAAGAAACTTCAAAGTAGCTTCACATTCAGAAAACATTTGGATCCCCCATATTAGCAACCAAAAGCTGTTTAAATCTAACCATTTATTTCTCCCAAAGGAAACAGACTGGTCATGTCTTAAATTGACTCATAAAAGGTAACTTTCACTAAGATTTTACTGAGAACACAGTCTTTTGACATTATCTTTTATATAAGCCAAACCCTCTTTCTCCTATGTCTTTACCAGTTTTAACAAGAATAATCTTTATTTATATCATATATATTATTTTTAAAGTCAAACAAATACTTGTTTTCCACTATTTGTCACCAAAATAGTGAAAAATCCACCAATGTTATTTAACCTTGGCAGAAACAAGAATAACAATAAAGATGGTAACTCTTTCACTAAATTCTTCCAGTGTATATGTAACCCTTTGAGCAAAACATTATCCCATTTATTCCTGATAACAACCTATGAAATATGCAAATTTTTTTTTTTTTTTAATTAAACATTTTATTATACCACCGTGAGATATACAATTACAACGTTTTTCATGTTTGGAGGTTTTGGTCACATAGTGTTCCAGCACCCGCCCTCCACCAGTGCCCATTTCCCACCACCAATGTCCCCAATTTCCTCCCCCTCCCATAGCTGCCTAAATGGCAGGTTCTGAAGTAGGCAATTTTAAGTAATGTAGGGGCTGGAGAGATGGTACAGCAGGTAAGGTGCTTTCCTTGAAGGCAACTGACCTGGGTTCCATCCGCAGCATCCCATGTGGTCCCCAAAACCAGGAGTGATTCCAGAGTCCAGTAGAATAAGTCTGGAGTAAACCCTGAACAATGCTGTTTGTGGCCCCAAAATAATGTAGTTAAAAATATTCAAAACAGTCAAAATAATTAAACCTCTAGGGCATTATCTCAAAATCGTTACTTAAAAAAAAAAATACTTTAACAAAAAAAAAATTAAATGTATAGGGAAACAGGTTTCCATTTTTGAAACTTGATTTGCTGAAATTTTTCAATGAAATACTCTGTACAAATTGAAGTACAATACTTTATTAGAATTACCAGCAACCATTAGGAGATGGTGGTTAACTTGGAAAATATAACAAAATTGTAACTATATCAAACCAAAAGTATATAGTAGGTATGCTTGCATTACAATTGGCCAGCCCAGATTCTATCTGAGGTCCTTAATTGGTCTCCAGAGCTCCAGGAGGAAGCCCTGAGTCCTGAGCACCACAGAGTCTGTCCCCAGGTTGAAAAAAAAAAAGCTAATAATAATAAAAGCCTCACCATTTCATGGCTTTTCATTAGAAAAAAAAAAATCGAACCTACTGCTCAGCTCTGGTGGACTCCAGGATGGCTAGCTGCACAGCACTGCTGGGTCCTAGCACTGGGCTGTATGGCCACTTAAGCCAAGGATTGCTGAGCATTATTCAAAAAATTAAAAACTTGCTTTGTGCCTCTTTCTCTGTTTCTCTCAAATACTAGTTATAGTATGGCTGACTCAGATTCGATCCCCAGCACCACACATGATCCCCAAGCTCCACCAGTATTTATCCCTGATTGCAGAGCCAGTAGTAAGCTCTGAACAATGCAGGGTGTGGCCCCAAAACAAACAACCCCCCAAAAAAAAGATACTTGACATTCAGATGTAGGGGAAAGTTCAGATGTGCTTGAGACAATTTGTGAATCTATTTTTTAATCTGAAAACTGAATAATCTAAATAAGATTAAAATCAAGTATTTCCTGGGCTGGAGTATCTCTCCATATGGTTCCCTCAATCCCATCAAGAGTAAGCCCTGAACATAGCTTAGTGTGGCCAAAAAATAAAATTATCAAGTATTTCTAATGTAATTTAGCATCTGTAATTGATATGTATTAAAAATTACAATATATTCCCATATTTTACATATACAACATAACAATGTAAAATAGCTTCAATTAATAATTTTTATAGAAGTTGAAATTGTCAGGGCCTAAGAAATAGTACAGTGTTAAGGTGCTTGTCTCACACAAGGCCTACCCGATTCAATCCCTGGCATCCCATACTAACCCAGAGCATTGCCCAGTGTGGCCTTCAAACAAAAACAAAACAAGTTTAATGATAATATTTGATAGGTTGGGTTAACAAAAATACATATCACTAAAATGTGTTTTCAGGGCCAGAGCAGTAATACAGCAGTTAGGGCATTTATTTGCCTTGCATGAGGCCAATCTGGGCTCGATCCCTGACATTCCATATGGTCCCCAAGCACCAACCAGGAGTAATTCCTGAGTGTAGAGTCAGGAGTTACCCCTGAGCATTGCTGGGTGTGACCAAAAACGCAAAAAAAAAGGAATATCAGTTAATATTCTAAATAAAACACAGATGATACTCTCTGTGTGTCTGTCTCTCCTCCTCTCCCTCTGTCTTTCCTTCCCTCCTTCCATCTTTTCCTTCTTCCCTTTTGATCTCTAGTTATTTTTGTCTCTCTCTCTTTTAAAAATGTATTTTCATTGTTTTACTTTTAATATATGGCTGCTACGGTAGTCTTCTCACCCTTTCCCCCTTTCTGTTACTCTGTCCAGGGGCTGTCCGGCTTACTAGGCTGTGGTGCTCAGCAGCAGTCACTCTTAGTTATGGAGCTCACAAATTCTGCTTGGTGGATGGGCAGGGGTTGCTGCAGTGCTCCACATGTTACTGTGGGTCCCACACTTCAGGACTGGTACTCAAGCACCCCAGTTTGTGTGTAAAGATCACATGCTCTGTTGCAGCTCGGATTCCCAGATAGCAGAGCCACCCACACCACACTCAGCACACATGGACAGTACCAGGCATCAAGCCCACGGTCCTGGCTTGCAAGGCAGGCACTTCTTGCAGCTGAGCCATCCCCAGGCTCCCAGAAGATTTTAAATTACACATGTGGCTCACATTGTATTTCTATTAGAGAGTACTGCTTTAAAAAGAAAGGTCCCCAATAAATCAATTAGGATCCACCAATAATTCTTGGAGCTAATTGCCAAGCTAATTACCTCTCTCCCCAATGAACTCAAAAGACACCACAATCTCCAGTATTCCCCCTGGGCAGGAAATGGACTTGTACTTATCCTCATCCTCTGAACAAAGTTTACCTAATATCTCATAAATACATACAGACTACTTTGTATCGCAGTCTATTGACCCATAAATAATTTCATTAAACTGCCCATTATCTGTCTGTCAGAAACTAAGAAATTCCAAAAGTAGCTTTATATTCAGAAAACATTAGGATCCCCTACAGTAGCAACAAAAAGCTGTTGAATCCTAACCAGAATAATCTTTACATCATATATTATTCTTAAAGTCAGACAAATAATTGCTTGTTTCCCACTTTTTCCACAAAAAATAGTGAAAAATAAGTGTATCCACCAAATGTTATCTAACAATGGTAAAAACAATAATGATGATAAAGATGTAAACTTCACTGTGAATTCTTGTTATTGTGTAACCTTTTAGCTAAACATTATCCCACTTATTCCTGATAACTATGAGATGGGTCATTTAAATTTTTGAATTTATAAAACATCTATTTCTTATTTTATAATGTGTTGATATACCCAATGACTATATAACGCACACTTTTCAAATGTGTGGTCAGTATGATAGAGGTATGTTTGGCTGCAAGACCATTCTTGTTACATATATATGTGTTTGTGTGTGTGTTACAACAGTACCAATGAGATTGTTTTACATATGTGTGGCTGCTACACCTTACCAGCAGAATGCAAGAGTTCCTCTCCCCATTATCCCAAGGTTCCTTCTGTTTATCCACATTGATGAAGACTAAGTTACACCATTTGGAATAAGTTTCTGGGAGTAAGATAGAATTGTCTGGTAGCGAAGCTTGAATTTTGAGCCATATTCCTCAGGAAAGAACCAACATGAACCTAAAAAAAAAAAAAAAATGACTCTACCAACCACCACTATCCCCAATTTACCTCTGGATTTTTTTTTGTTTTGCTTTGTTTTGCCTTTTGGGCCACACCCTGGGATGATTAGCAGTGTTACTCCTGGCTCTGCATTTAGGAATTACTCCTATTGATTTCTCAGGAGGCCATATAGGACATCTGGGATCAAACAGGATCTGCCACGTACAAGACAATTGCCCTACCTTAGTGATGTACAATCACTCCGGGTGTACAATTTATAAGAATACAAGTGAATTCACCTTTCCCTAGATACAGCTAAAATTTGAGTGATTGCTATATTGTTTAATTTAAACATTAAATTTTAAATTAAAAAATTAAGTTTAATTTTTTTTTCTGTAAGTCTGTAAGTCAAATTTTACAAATTTGTAAAACAGACAAATTTTTTTTGTCTGTAAGTCTGTAAGTCCCATGTCTGTAAGTCTCTGGTTCAGCATACCTGGGCCGGATTGAAAAAAAAAACTGCTGCAGGGTGGAACTCTATGAGATGGGCTGTGATAGGCTGTCACTGGGTGGAGTTCTGATGAGAGGGAAGTCTGGACGGACGAGGCGCCTGGGAGGGATGGCAGGTTCTAGCCCTGGCCCGCCACCCCAGCAGAGCCGCACAACAAGCCAAATGACCACCCCCCACTCCATCGGGCCACCATTTTCCACATCCGGACTTCCCTCTCGTCAGAACTCCACCCAGCAACAGCCTATCACAGCGCGTCTCACGCGGCCACTTGCGGCAGCGCGGTTCATCTATAAATGCTATATTTAGAGATGACTACAAGGGTATGCCACCTGAATGGCAAGCCTGGCAAGCTTCCCTGTTTTATTTGATATGCCAAATACCAGTAACAATTATATTAGTTCATTCCCATGACCTAATATAATGGTTTGAGGCTCTTTATGTTCCTGGAGCGAATAGATGCCCTTGGGCTCTACTAGCATGAGACAGGACATATGGAGATGTTACTGGTGCCCGCTCTAGCAAATAGATGATCAACGGGAGGATAGTGATAGTGATAGTGATAGTGCTATATTGTTATACCAGAAAATTATCCAACTAGAAAATCGTATACACTTCTTCCACTATTAAGATGTTTCCTTTAAAAAAATTCCACTTCCCAAATTAGGCAAAGATCATCAAGACACAAAGTGGGGAAGTTTTTTTTTTTCCCTAAAGGGCGGGGAAAAGCCACATTCCGGTTATGGAGTGGACCAGGACTAGAACTTAGGTCTTTTAACATCTAAGTACCGGGCACCTTCCCGTTCATCATAAGACTTGATTTTATTATAAATGTGTAAAGACTGCCAAAATGGGAAGACAATATGAAATAAATGTTTATACTATTAAGAGCTAACGAACCCATTGGTAATTTGTCTTCTAAGTAATATTTCATTCTAAAATAGTCAATAAGTGATTCTTTAATATTAAATGACTGCAAAAAATAAAACTATTTTTCATATTTTGTTATTGTCATGGAAAAACTGTTTCCAAGATTTTTATAAAGTATCATTTCATAGAATTTATAATTTAATGTTTAAAAAAATACTGCAAGCTTGAAAGAAAAAACAGACAGCTAACTGGACCAGAAGAAAATTTCATGGCAAGACATCCACTTTGCAGGCAGAGGCCTAATGTGTAAGCACCTGACTTCTGGTGAGCACACAAATGTTTGAACACTAAAATCAAATCTGTGTGTGAATCTTTGTTATTACAAAATGATAAAGGGAAGAGAAAATTTATTAAAGAGTTAAACTTCATGAAAGTGCAGAAACAGTTTGTTAGCAGAATATGACTAAAAAAGATAATTTTTAAATTAAAATTATAGTTATGCTTTAAAAATTATTGTTAACATGTGTATTAAAAACCACTGATAGCAAATAGGATAAATGGTTATGTCAGCACATATGGCAAATAACTTCTATTTTGTAACATAAAGGTATAAATATACTCTTTAGACTTTTGGAATTGGAGTTTATATTTTTAACAGCTTTTTGTCAATGATCAAAAAACAACAGGTGAATGTGAGATTAGCAAAACATGGCATTTTACTCAATATTTCATGACCGTTTATCAAGGTTCACTTATTTATGAGACCAGTCCTCTAATCTCTGCGCTGCAGAATGAAGGCTCACTTATTTAAATGATCTTTAGTAACTTTGCTTCTATATTTCTCATTCAAGCAGTAATGACTTTTATTTTTAGTATTCTACAAATCAGTCTCACTAGACTAGATCACTGAACATCCCATTGTTCATTGATTTAGTTGAGCGGGCACCAGTAAAATTTCCATTTGACCTTATCATGTGCCAGTGTAGCCTAATGGCATCTGGTTGTTTCAGGAATACAAAAAGCCTCAAACCATTCATTCATGGTCTTGACGAAGAAGTCTGACCATCTTGTAGGTGGGCGGCCACGTGATCTTTTGACATCCCGTGGGATCCAGTCGGTAACAGCTCTAGCCCAGCAGTCATCTCCAAATAGCATTATATGTCCAGCCCATCTGATTTGCCATGCCTTGGCAAATGAGACAGCGTCCCTGACTCTGGAACATTGACGGAGGCCGGAGCTCCGGATTCCTTCTTTCACTTGAGTGAGGCGTGATATTACAAGCATAGCTCTTTTGATTCCTCTTTGGGAGACCCAAATAGCGTTCCCATCCTGCTTTCGTAGGGCCCAGGTCTCTGAGGCGTATGTTAATGCAGAGAGAACAGTGGAGTCGAAGAGATGTGCCCAGAGCCGGAGGTTCTTTGTCTTTTTCGCTATTTCTTTGATGCTTTTGAAGGCATTCCATGCCGCTCTCTTCCTCCTGCGCAGCTCAGGTTTTAGGTCATTCATCATATTGACTTCTCGACCTAGGTACACTAACTGCTGCATTCAGAGATGTTTGTTCCATTGAGTGAATGGGGCCTCTGGAACTAGTTCATTTTTCATGAACATAGTTTTGTTGAGATTCAGTTGTAGACCTATCTTTCCACTTTCTCAGTCAAAGTCAGCCAGCCAGCATTTGTGCCGCTTGGTTGATGTTTGGTGTTATTAGAACGATGTCATCAGCGAAGTGGAGATGGTGTAGTTGCCGACCATCTATCTTCACTCCCATTTCTTCCCATTCTAATTGTCACATGATATTCTCGAGGGTGGCACTGAAGAGTTTTGGTGAAATGGTATCACCCTGCCGAACCCCTCTTTTGACATCGATGATCACTTCCTTGTAGAATGGTGAGATCCTAGTGGTGAAATTGTAATATAGCTCACGAAGGATCTTGATGTATTGGGTTTGAGCACCCTGTTTGACCAGGGCTTTGATAACTGCTTCGGTCTCCACAGAATCAAAGGCTTTCTTTAAATCAATGAGCATGAGACAGAGTGGCATCTTGAACTCCCTACAAACCTCAATGAGCTTGGTTACCATGTGGATATCTTCGGGAACGCCGCGGGGTCCCCGACAGTGTCAGGACAGAGGTTGTCTTCTACCTCCGAGGACGCCGGGAGAATAGATGAAAACTCACGAATCCGGTGCAGTTCCAAAAATGGCTTTTAATAGTACAAAAGCTCTTCCACAGCAATCCAATATAATGAACACACTCTAGCTCTGGTCCGAACTTAGACCATACAAAAGAGCCTAAGTCTCCCACCAAAGAGAGAGAGGATCTCACCCGAGCTGAGTCCTACCCAGAAGAAGGAGCAAAAGGCCAAAGAGCAAAAGGCCAAAAGCCAAAAGCCGCAGGAGCCAAAAGCTGAAGGCTGAGGAACCAAAAGGCAAAAGGTGAAGGGGCCTCAAGTCAGCCCCTTATATACACCAAAGTAATCCAATCAGGAGGTTGTCATGTCAACAAAGAACCCTAAACAGAGTGTAGTGCCACACCTTATTGCAGGTATAAACAAAGGTTATGCCAAGGACTAAGGAGATTATCTCTTATGTAAAACACTGGAGAGAGAGGGCTGATATAAAGTAATACATCTTAACTTCATGAGCTTCATGTAATCTAGATGGTACCCACAAGTTCCTTCTTATTATTATCTGCACCAGGGTGATTCTGAGTATCTTGTTCTCATGTACTGAAAGGGTCACTCTTGCCTGCTTAGAGCAAACTAGTATGATCCTTCCTATAGTCTTCCTATAGTCTCAACGTAGCCAGGGTGGTAGTCTCCTGGTAAATTCTAACTGTCCCACGTTGGGTGCAGTGGGTATAAAGAGGAGCTGTGCCCAATCTAGAAAATATAGAAGTCTTAGTAGATGTATAAGTCAGAAGTTATTCAATCAAGGTGACTTCTGTAACTGCCACACCCTCTAGCAGTGTTTACATAGAAGAGAGGTCTCATTAGAATGAACCTTGACTTAAATAAGATTAAGCTGGGTGTGGGCAAAACAACAAAGCTCCCAGATTAGCTAAATCTGTCCTCCAACAGTTATCATCGATTGTGCTGAATCCTTTTGGGAAGCCAGCTTGCTCGCATGGTTGTCCTTCATCTATTATTCTGCCAATCCTGTTCAGGATGACTCGAGTGAACAGTTTGTAGATGATGGACAACAGGCAGATGGGGCGATAGTTGCCATTGTTATGAATGTCTCCCTTCTTGAAGAGTATAACTGTCCTGCTGGTTTTCCATTGGGAAGGCACCTTGCATTCAGACAGGTAGCGTGTGAAGAGCCGAGCAGTGTATTGATGAGTACTTGTTGGGGAATGCTGCTGGGGTCCCCGACAGTGCCAGGACAAAAGTTCTCTTCTACCTCCGAGGACGCCAGGGAACAGATGAAAACTCACGGAGTCGGTGCAGTTCCAAAAAGGCTTTTAATAGTTCAAAAGCTCTTCCACAGCACTCCAATATAATGAACAAACTCTAGCTCTGGTTCGAACTTAGACCATGCAAAAGAGCCTAAGTCTCCCACCAAAGAGAGGATCTCACCCGAGATGAGTCATGCCCAGAAGAAGGAGCAAAAGGCCAAATAGCAAAAAGCCAAAAGCCAAAAGCCAATAGCCAAAAGCAAAAGGCCAAGAAGTCAAAAGCAAAGGGAAAAGGCCCAAGGGGCCTCAAGTCAGTCCCCTTATATACACCAAAGTAATCCAGGGAGGGTCGTGTCAACAAAGAACCCTAAACAAATGTAGAAGGGCAGTGCCACACCCTATTGCAGGTATAAACAAAGGTACCCAAGGACTAATCCCGAGATTATCTCTTATGTAAAACACTGGAGAGAGAACTGATATAAAGTAATAAATCTTAATTTCATGAGATTCATGTGGTCTAGATGGTACCCACAAGGTCCTTCTTATTATTATCTGCACCAGGGTGATTCTGAGTATCTTGTTCTCGTGTACTGAAAGGGTCACACTCGCCTGCTTAGAGCAAACTAGTATGATCCTTCCTATAGTTTTCCTATAGTCTCAACGTAGCCAGGGTGGTAGTCTCCTGGTAAATTCTAACTGTCCCACTTGGGGGCAGTAGGTATAAAGAGGAGCTGTGCCCAATCTAGAAAACATAGAAGTCTTAGTAGATGTATAAATCAGAAGTTATTCAATCAAGGTGACTTCTGTAACTGCCACACCCTCTAGCAGTGTTTACATAGAAGAGAGTTCTCATTAGAATGAACCTTGGCTTAAATAGATTAAGTTGTGAGTGGGCAAAACACCAAAGCTCCCAGATTAGCTGCATCTGTCATCCAACAAGTACTGAAGGCAGTGGATTTCTTCAGCCGACCTTCTCGGTCCTCTCTTGGCATTAAAATCACCAACTATGATCTTGTAGAAGGTGTGATCTTTTTTATAGAACTCCTCCAGTTCCATGTAGAATTTCTCGATTTCATCTTCCTTGTGTGTGGATGTTGGTGCGTAGACAACAAAGATAGAAATTGCTGGCAGTGGGCCACATCTCTTCAAGTGTAATCGTCCGATATGGTTTGTTTGGCATTCAAATGAATCAATGTTCATAGCCAGGTTCGTGTTGACAAGGACACCGGCGCCACCAACGCCTCTTTCGTTGCATGTTCCTAGGAAGAGTTCTTCTCCGGTGTCAAAAATGGCATGATGCGATTGATGCCTCCTCGTCTCAGTCAGACCAATGATGTCATACTTGATCTTTGCGCTTGCACCATCAGGTCCTCAATATATGCTTCCGATGCCAGCATACGTGCATTGAAAGTACAGACTGTCATTTTAGTCCTTCTTTGTTTTGGCAGCCTAGTTCGGCCCTGAAATTTTATCAGGTACTCCTTGTTTGTCCTTCTTAGTGCTGCTGTATCAAGGGCTCTTTCAGGGTCGGGAAGATACACATTTTTTTTGGATTGTATAATTTTATTTTATTTTATTTTAATTAAACATTTTATTATACTACCGTGAGATATACAATTACAACGTTGTTCATGTTTGGAGGTTTCAGTCACAAGATACATTTTTATTACCGGTTTGGCATATTGAATACGCATCAGACAGCTTGCCAGGCTCTGCCGTGCAGATGGTATATTCTCAGTAGCTTGCAGGGTTCTCTGAGAGGGGTGTGGGAAGTAAATTGTGTGGCCGGATATCGGCCACGCACAACAGGGAGAGCTGTATCTGCTCTGCCTGGGGTATCTGCGTCAATCAACTTCAAATCAGTCTCATTTTTTAAAATATTAATTTTGAGCCAGGGGATAGAACAGTGGGCAAGGTGCTTACCTCCCATGGACAAACCCCCAAAATCACATATGTTCTCCCAAGACTCGCCAGGAGTGATCCCTGAGTGTATAGTAAGCCCCAAGAACTGTGTCAAGTTGGCTTAAAAACATAAAAAAGTTGGGGGCCAGATAGGCGCTGCAGGTAAGGGTTTTGACTTGCATGAAACTGACCCAGGTCTGATTCCTGGCACCACACGTGGTCCCCCTAGCCCAAACAGGAGTGATCCTTGAGCACAGAGCCAGGAGTAAACCCAGAGAACCATTGGTTGTGTTCCCAGACTCCTCAAATGTATATAATTTAAAAACTGCCCCCCAAATACCTGCATATTGTAAACATAAATGTTTTCAAATATGTTTAGAATTATTACTATCTTTCAACATACTTTATATATCAAAATATAAATTATGTAAATGTATACATTTATAAAAATATGTAAATATGAGAATTTGGTAGAATAATAATAAACAGGAAAACTGAAAATCAGAATCTGTAGGCCTCTTCTAAGTTAGTTTCAGAGTAAAGATGGTAAATTTAATTTGACCTCTGAATTTGGTTATAAAGCAAGTACTAAATTAGTAGGGATCTGTCTCATGACATTCCAACTGATTTGTGTCAATCAGATCAGTATTGAATTTGAGGGAGAAAAGATCAAGAGAAAAATAAAGGGATAAATTGGTTTCATGTAGTATTCAAAGTCTATCACTTGTCACTTGTCTTCCTGTTATTCCATTGATTTGCTCCAGTAATGTCTCCATTCATTGGGAATGAGATCCATTATTGTTACTGTTTTTGGCATATGAAATACATCACGGGTAGCTTGCCAGGCTCTGCCGTGGCTCTGTGTTCACCCAAGGGGGCCCAGTCTTTTTCTATGTCAGACCAACAACCATTCAGGGCCCACGGGACAGAGCCCTGGACCTAGACAAGCCTGTCTCCTGTCTTCCACCTGCCAATGCAGCCAGGCACTGCAGCCACACCTGCAACACCTCGAGAGGCAGGAATTTAGTCTTTATTCTGACATATTTGGAAACAGAAAATAGGTTATAATTTTGAGCCATTTCCCACCTTGCTGTTTCTTCTTGACATAAAATGCTTATACGGTCAATGTTCTTGAAGTTAAGAACCAGTCCTGTTTTTATCTCTTGTCAAGTCTACCACTTACTACAAAATTTGTTGAACTTTGCTATCATGTGGCTGAAACTGAAAAAATGAAGACAGAAATGTCAGTATTTCTTTTCCAAATCAGATTAACCAATATTGCAAGCCAACCATTTATTTGAGGAAATATAAGAGAATTTATGTCCAATAATGAAACTAAATTTGCTGATAATTAGAATTCCTTTTAGAAATGTATTAACTTTCATTACTGTGGACAAAGAACAAAGGCAATGAATGCAAACAAAGCATGGAAGAGCCACTAGAATGCATAAGTAAAACATAAAGCAAAAGTTCTTCTTTCCTAACAGCCTTTCAAGATCTTTCACTACTTATATAATTAAAGGCAAGCTCCTTCACAAGGTACAGAGGGCCTTTTGTGATCAAAGCCCCTAAATACCTCTCCAGCTTTCTTTTCCACCCATTTCTATCCTAAATTTTGTTTCCATGACCTGAAATGACACATGCTAACATTCTTCCTTCAGATGAATAGCAAAATCTACAGACTTCCTATTGAACTACAGGATCTAGTTTAAAATATATATTTTTGTTCATTGTAAAAATACAGTACACAAATAGTAATCTCCTTTAAATAGCATTATACTATCCAAAATGAGTTTCTCTCCCATTAATTTATTTTTTAATTAGCCTTACCATTTCATGTTTTATTTCCTAAAGACAGTATCTTGGAGTCAGAAATGGCTCAAGTGGCAGAGTTTAAAAGTTGCTAAGGATCTTAAGGCTGGGTAATGTAAATACACATACCCCTGCTCCAGAGTCCAAGTCAATAGGTACTTTCGTATGCTACTTCCACCGGCCCCACTCTCTTCCATCAGACTTTCTGGGCACACTTAGCCAGTTCTTGACTGCTTAGGATTATTACCGTAGGCATTTGTGGCGGAGAATACAGTCATTCTTTCAGCCTTTGTCATTAGTAGATGGTCCTACTGACAGTGTCCCCTTCAAGCAGCTTATCTACCTTACTACCTTTAATCTCCAATGATAGAAGCAAGTGTGACAGCGAGAGCTAAAATTGCTCAAAGAAAATAAATCGGTAAATTCCAAATGATTGTCTGAAAGCATCACCAGAAAAACAGCATGAAATTTATGAAGCTTTTAGTGGCTCAATACTATCCTCATTTCCTTTGTAATTAGGTTCTTAGGACATTCTAGTTACACCCTGAGAACACTAGAAAGACCATACTGAGGTTGTGAGGAAAGAAAAGGTGAGGAAGAAGGAGGAAGTGTGAATTATTTACATATGAATTTATCAACTTATATTAACTTTATTATCCTATGTTAACTTCTTTGTAAAATATAGTATCTTTCTTCTAATTCTTCTAGTTACTTCAAATCACAAATATGGCTGAATTTTGTACAAATTTAATATCAGGCGCATGTTTATCTCAGAAAGATTTCGTGGGTTAAAAGTATGTAGCTAGGCCAAGAAAGATAGTAGAGTGTAGAGTGTCTGCCTTGCTTGCGGCAAACACAGCTTAGATGATCCCTGGCATCGCAAATGGTTCCATGAACACAACCAGGAGTAACCCCTGAGCATCACAGGATATGGCCAAAAAATCAGAAAAGAAAAAAATGTAGCCATAAATACTCTACTGAATGCATGACTTACTAGTAGAAATTGTATCATACACAGAAAGAAGCAAAGCAGACAGGATCTACTCAACTGGAAAGTCAGACTCCCCTCAGGAGCCAGACAGTGCAGAGGGTTAGATACAACCAACCCCAGTCTCAACCTAGATACTACATGTGGTCCCGAGCCCCACCAGGAATGACTTGTGAGCACAGAGCCAGGAGTAAACCCTGAGCACCATCAGGTGTGGCCTAAACTCTAACCCTCAGAAAAAGAAAAAAAATGGCCTCACCCAAGAGAAATGCTGATCTCAAGCAGAGCAGCTGAGTTCAAGCCCAGGTAGGTGGTTCTTGGAGGCGGAAGTCACCAGGCGTTCATGGAGATGGAACTGGAGTCCCCATTCCTTCTATGTCCAGTCCAGGAAGCCTGGTGGCCCCGCCCACAAACTGCCTCAGGGCTGTCAGCTGTCATGCAGAAACTCAAACACATGGGGGAGAGCTGCCATCCAGTACATCAAACTAGTGGAACCAATCATGTACTAGAAGCTCAGAAAGTAAATTCAAGAACAGAAGTCAGAGGACCTCACACAACACAACCATAGTCAACCCCTGGTCTGGACTCCACAGATGGACACAGCCTGACCCAAGAGAGAAGCCAAATTCAAGCCCAAGCATGCTGGTCTCGGCAACTATACCAATCAGGTTTTTAGGGAGTCTGGATTGGGGCCACCTACCCCCCACTTCGCCTCCCCCCCACAAAGGCCTGGCGGCCCCATCCAAAACCACTGTTGGGGCTCTCGGCTAGATACCAGGTATTCAGGTGCAGGGCAGAGTCTCTGCCTGCCTGCCCTGTGCTAGACTGATGGGGCGTCTTGGGTTGGGGGGTGAGGGCAGGTTTTTGTTCCTTGGCCTGTCCTTCACTAGGCTCCCAGAAGTCAGAAAGCCTCGCGCAACACAACCACAGTCATCCTCTGGTCTGGACTCCACAGCTGGACACAACCCGATCCCGTGGCACACGGGCGCCTGAGCAATATCTCAAAACCTGGTATACCACAAATGTGTGGGAGTCAGAGGCTAGGTAAGACAGAGCAGGGGAACAGTGTGCTGATAATCATTGAAAATGATGATACCATCCAAGAACTGAGCATTGAATATAGGCAAAAGATACACATGATAACCTCTAAATGTATGTATGACAACCCACAATGTATAAGAAAGGGAAGCAAGGAGAGGGGAGAGGAGGGAGAGAGAGAGAGAGAGGGAGAAAGAGAGAAATGAGATAAAGAACCTGCCATGGAGGCAGGCTGGGGTGAGGGGGAGGGAAGTGGGAACATTGGTGGTGGAAAATGGGCACGGGTGGAGGGATGGTGTTGGAGGACATGTTTAGCTAATCTGGGAGTTTTGTTGTTTTGCTCACTCCCAGCTTAATCTTATTTAAGCCAATGTTCATTCTAATGAGATCTCTCTTCTATGTAAACACTTCTAGAGGGTGTGGCACTTACAGAAGTCACCTTGATTGAATAACTTCTGACTTATACATCTACTAAGACTTCTATGTTTTCTAGATTGGGCACAGCTCCTCTTTATACCCACTGCACCCAACGTGGGACAGTTAGAATTTACCAGGAGACTACCACCCTGGCTACGCTGAGACTAAAGGAAGACTATAGGAAGGATCATACTAGTTTGCTCTAAGCAGGCGAGTATGACCCTTTCAGTACATGAGAACAAGATACTCAGAATCACACTGGTGCAGATAATAATAAGGACCTTGTGGGTACCATCTAGATTACATGAAGCTCATGAAGTTAAGATGTATTACTTTATATCAGCCCCCTCTCTCCAGTGTTTTACATAAGAGATAATCTCGGGATTAGTCCTTGGTGTAACCTTTGTTTATACTCACAATAGGGTGTGGCACTACACTCTGTTTAGGGTTCTTTGTTGGCATGACAACCTCCCGATTGGGTTATTGGTGTATATAAGGGGCTGACTTGAGGCCCCTTCACCTTTTGCCTTTTGGTTCCCTCAGCCTTCAGCTTTTTGGCTCCTGCGGCTTTTGGCTTTTGGCTTTTGGCCTTCTTCCCTGTGGGATCTCGCCTTGTGAGCGTTTATTCCCCTTGGAAGTTTTTACACGTGGTGGTCGCCATCTTGGCCTACACGTGGCTGGGGTTCTAGCCTGGAATCCTAAGCATCGGGTTTTTCCTTTTGCTGATTTGTATGTGATAAGTAAAGCCTTTTAAAACCGCGCCGGATTCCTGAGTGTTCATCCATTCCTTGCCGGCTTCGGAGGTAGAAGGGAACTTCGCTTCCCGGCACTGTCGGGGACCCGGCGGAGCGCCCGACAGGATGGGTGCTGGAACACTGTAAAACCAAAACTCAAACATGAACATCTTGTAATTGTATATCTCATGGTGGTATAATAAAATATTTACAAAAAAAAAATGACTGTCCACAACAATGAGGAACAAATCCTCCTTACTCCTAAGTAGTTTGCTTAGTCCTAAGCAAACTAAGTCCCGCAGAGGAAGTAACTTTTCCATTCTCTGAGTACTCCTCTGCATTTCACAATGACACGTGGAGTGTAATCCACTAGTGTGACTGAAGACAGGCCCTGATATGACTCAGCACATTTCTGCAGCCCGTTCTAAAACCTTGGCCGTGCGATTCTGCTTCTCTGTATTAATGCCCGTCCTTCACAACAGGATTTGATATAGGTGCTCCCCACTATAATTCCATCTCTGCTCATTGTGGTTTTGTATTTTAATGCATCCTACTGGCCTTTCCTCTGATCAGTTATTCTTCCTCCAAGGCCTATCACCATCTGTTCTCTTGGGATCTTGTGATTGGATGTTTAGGGATGCTCCTGAAATTTCAAGAAACACATTGATTTTCATACTGTGTATTTTATAGCTGATAAATCCATTCATAAATTGATTTATCAGCTATAAACTAAACAACGTTGTAATTGTATATCTCATGGTGGTATAATAAAATGTTTAATTAAAAAACTTTAATTATGTGTATGCATGTATGTGTGTATATGTATGTATGTATATATACACATATATGTATATACATATGTATACATATGTATATATACATGTGTGTATATGTATATATGTATGTATATATATTATATATATATAAAACACCTCTTTTTTTTTTGCTTTTTTTGGGTCACCCAGCAATGCTCAGGGGGTTACTCCTGGCTCTTCGCTCAGGAATTACTCCCTGGAGGTGCTCGGGGACCATATGGGATGCCGGGGATCGAACCCAAGTCGGCTGCATGCAAGGCAAACACCCTACCCACTGTGCTATCGCTCCGGCCCCTATAACACCTCTTAAGTTTATGGTTTCCTAGACCCAGGCTAAGAAATCATATAACCTCTTTTCTTCTCACATATTTGTCCTTAAATATTGTTTTATAAGCTAAGCAAAACAAAGAATGTCAGTAATCCAGCCCACAAATAGCATAATCAGAATTGTAATTAAATTCTTGATTCCCAACACACCTCGTCATGACTTTGTGAATCATCTTCTTAGCAAGCTAATAGATTTGACAGTATTGCTGAAATCCAACCAAACCAAGAATCTCTTTGCTTGTGCTTATTCCCCAAATAAAGGCATTTAGCCAAACAATAGATGCCATAGACCTAGAAAACCCTGTTCCATTCTGTCAATATTAAATGCTTAGGATTTAAAAAAACTTGTAAAAGTTAAATTTAGAATTATTTTTAAATTGCCTTTTCACTAGATAAAATAGATCTGAAAACAAAAAAAAAACAATATAGATCAAAAATAAAATGAATTGAGAAAAAAATCCTAATAAAGGGACTGGATCAATTGTACAGTGGGTAGGGCATTTGTCTTACATGTGGCTGACCTGGAATCCCATATGGTCCCCTGAGCACCACCAAGAGTAATTCCTGAGTGCAGAGCCAGAAGTGACCCCCGAGCATAGCTGGGTGTGACTCAAAAGACAGAAAAAAAGAAAAAATCCTAATAAATAACTTCTTGATTAAATAGATTTACTAAAACCTTTTCTGAAATAGTATATTCCCTTTAATTTTGCTCAAATTTTTAGATGATAGTTTTGTCCATTTTATTATATAGATTAATATGTGTTACATTTGAGACCTTAATTGTATCTAAATAAAAAAAATAAGGACTCAAATTGTATCTGTTTATATACCCAAGGAAGCACTCATTAACCTAAAATAACAATTCAGATTCTGTGGAGGCATAATTTTCTATAAAATTGAGAATCATAGTTATCTCCTTAAGTTTTGCACTACAGAAGCCAGTATCATGTGCTCACACTACCATGGCAAAAAAAGCACATATTCTTTTTCTGAACAATCATATGTACATTTTCCTCTCATGTTGTCAAGACCAATGCTATATACTTCTTCTTTGGATCGTTTTATTACAACCAAAAATATATGCCTGCAGTAAAAATGGTCAGACCTGTTTTCAGAATGAGGCAAGATACCAGCAACCTCATATTTCTGGGGTACATCAGGATTGAAGGAAGGAAGAGACACCTAAGTTGTTAAAACTCTGACTCACTGGCCTCAGATGTCAGAGACAGGAGAAAAGACAGGAACTAGAGTGTGCTTTGAAAATTATCAAGCAGTATATGGTGCTGATACTAGTCCTTATAAGTTTATGTAGGAGAAGGGAAAACTGATTTGTCTGTATGGTTCACCTTAAATACTGCTGCTCTTGAAAGGGTACCAGCAAGGTGGGGAGAGGCCAGCAGCAGTCTCAGACAACTAGGAAAGCCTTCAGGTTTGTCTGGGGAAGAGATACAAGAAGCAAAAAGCAGCTGCTGCTTCTTTCATCATTCTTCCTCCATGTAAGTTTCCTGACTATTCACAAAGGAAATGTGAATCAAAAATCCCTGTAATATCCCCGCAGTAACTCTTGAGGAAGCAGCATCACAGTCTTTGGTAATAGAAGAAGAAGAAAGGGGAAACAGCAGGATAAAAAAGAGTGAAGCAAAGAATTATCAAGGAAGACATAGAAAATAAAGATCTGAGGCACCTTTTTTATTCAGAGGATTAGCAAGGGATAAAAAAAAGTCTACACTTGTGTTTAACATCCAGTGGCAGGTTTTTCAGGATAAGAAAGCTGCCCTGGAGGTCTCCAGAGATCCTCTGAGCACAGTGTCTTGAAGCGCTCTTCAGAAGATCAATATTTATTCCCTCAACAAATATTGCAGTACCTACTATGTGTAGAGATGTCACTGAGCTAGGCTAATACAATTGTAAGCTAAGAAATACCCCTGTTAAGGAACAGATCCTTTTATTTCCTTATTTCCTTAAAAACAAATACAAAAACAAGTATATCTAAGAAGAAAAAATTAATAGGAGCTGAAATAAAATGAATAAAAAGAAATTTTTTAGTCATTTCCCACAAAAATGCAGAAAAAGAGAGTATACAGACCTCTAAGAATAATGAAAATAATTGCAAGGCATCTTATTTATTAATTTTCTTAATCCATGCTGCACTTTTGAGTTTTATGTGTTTATAAATATATATTGTCAATTCTTCATGATATAAGTTACTTAAGTGCAACTAAAGGTAATTGTCATCTTCAAAGGAGCTGATATTTTGTCATTGTTCAAACTTTTAAGTGTTCCACAAAATAAGCTTTAAACATTGCTTTTTTTGATGTGTACCTGCTGGGTTCCCGTGAACTCTATCATGTATGGCAAACAATCCCTCCTTGCAAAAATAAAAATAAGCATAAATGGAAGGCCTGGGAATCGGTGATGGTGACTAAGTGGGAGAATGTATGAGCCCTGGGTTTAATCCCAGCACATAAAACAAAATGGGGCCTGAAAGATGGCCAGGCACAGTGGTAAGGCATTTGCCTCAGATGCAGCAGACCCAGGTTTGATCCCTGCTCCTCTGTATTGTCCCCTGAGCCCACCCGGAGTAATCCCTGATCGAAGAGCAAGGAGTAAGTCTGGAGTACTGTGGTCCCAAAATGCAACAAAAGGGGCGGGAATAGAATTTTGAAAGGTATTAACATCACCAGGTGTTGCCCCCTCAAGAAATTTTTAAGTATGGGGCCGGAGCGATAGCCCAGCGGGTAGGGGCGTTTGCCTTGCATGCGGCCGGCCTGTGCCGGCCCGGGTTCGATCCCCGGCATCCCATATGGTCCCCCGAGCACCACCAGGAGTAATTCCTGAGTGCAGAGCCAGGAGAAACCCCTGAGCATCGCTCGGGTGTGACCCAAAAAAGCAAAAAAAAAAAAAAAAAAAAGAAATTTTTTAAGTTCAAATAAATTTTTAAGTTCAAATAAATACTTTAAATTTACCTAAATTTATTTAGGTAAATAAAATAGACTTCACTTGTATCACTTGTCTTCCCCTTGTTCATCAATTTGCTCAAGCAGGTGCCAGTAATGAGCAGGTGCCTCATTCGTTGGAAATGATTATTGTTGCTGTTTTTGGCATATGAAATACACCATGGATAGCTTGCCAGGCTCTGCTGTGGCTCTATGTTCATCCCAGTCTTTTTCTATGTCAGATCATGAACTATCCAGGGCCCATGGGGCAGAGCCCTGGGTTTAGACAAGTCTGTCTCCTGTCTGCCACCTGCCGATGCAGATGGGCACCACAGCCACACTGGCACCTTGAGGTCATTCCCATCACCTGGCTTTTATTTTGTGCCTGGTTGTTTTGTGGCAGCAGGGGTAGAACCCAGGGAGATCACACACTCAACGCTCTACTGCTGAGTCGCGTCCTCCCCAGACTGCACCTGGAGCCATAGAGGCGTCTGAGGCAGTGTGAGGAACACAGCAGGTGGAAGCTGCAGACTCGACATCAGTAGGATCAGGTTTGAAGAGCACTGCAGCTGGCCCGGCCTCCATGCACCCCAAGTCAGGGTTTCTCACCCACTCTCCAACACAGGGTCCGATCCTTCTCTGTCCATGGGGGCTGTTGGAATGTGGCAGGGCGGTTGGCACAGCGCCCAGTCATGCCAGCAATGCCACAATCCTGCCCACCGGTCTGGTTTTTTTTTTTGGGGGGAGGGGTGCTTCCAGTAGTGCTCAGGGCTTCTCCTGTCTTTACACTCAGGGATCACTCCCGGGTGGCTTGAGGAACCATGTGAGGTGCTGGGAATCGAAGCCAGGTCAAATGCATTAAAAGCAAGCACCTGCCAGAGAGACTACAGCTTCAGCTCTACCTACAGGTTCTGCTAAGATATACCTCTAGACCTTTCAAGAGGTCGCTTGGGCACAGTGGTGAAACTGGTCCAGAAAGGGAGATGAACCCCTTTGCTGCCTTGGCACTGTCACCTGTGAAATGGGGATGGAGGTCCCCAACTCCTACTCAGAGGAGGCTCCTGAAGCAGGGGTGAGCGTAGTTTCCAAAGCCTCAAAGTGCATTTTGAATCCAAAGGTGCTGTTTTGAGCAACTCCATGGGCTAGGAAGCCCCCTAGAAAGTGCCTAACTTCCTGCTGTCCTCTCCCACATGGCCAAGATCCTGTTAGATACTGGGACCAGTGAGGCCATCCCATTATGACACGGGTCCAGCAGCCTCAAGATGGTGGTGGCTGTTCACTGTCCCATGGGCATGAGACCTCTGTTGCCAACACAGTTCTCCAAGAGAGGATTCTAGAATTCCTCCTGAAAATTCTCCACAGCCAATGCCGCTGCTTCTTCTGCTACAGCTCATGCTGGCTACCACCCATGGTGGGGCTGATGGTCACTCTCAACTTTAATGCTGAGCCCATCCCATAGCCTCAGGCAACCAAAACATGTTGGCATGGAGTTGCTCAATGCATGAGACCCTTTGTCCCCTAGCATGGTGACATCTTCATCTGGCCAGAGCTTCACATGCTTGGCATATGTGGGAAGATAACGGGGCAAATGTTTGGTGCAAACAACATAGCAAACAGCATCTATTATCAGGAACAGGGACGTTTCTGGACAGAAGTGAGTAGACAAGCATGGGAGTGGCTGAGGGGGACTGGGAATCCAATCAGAGACTATCTGGTAAGGGCTCAACCTGGAGGCACCCTTAGGGAATGCTCAGGACAAAGCTAGCATTCCCTGGACACCGCCTCCAGGCAGCCACATGCACCCAGATCCAGAATTTTATTATCCACCTTGAATTACAAAGCAGTTTATGATTGGTTTTCAGTCATACAGTGTTCCAGCACCCACCATCCACCTGTGCAAATTTCCCACCAGCAATATCCCAGTTCCCTCCCTCTCCCAGCCTCTATGGCTGGCACTGTCTTTCTCTCTCTCTTTCTCTCTTTCTTCCTTTCTCTTCCTTCCTTTCTTTCCTTTCTCTTCTTTCCTTTCTTTCCTTCTTTTTTCTTCTTCCTCCCTCTTACTCCTTTCTCCTCTTCCTTTTCTTCTTCCCTCCTCTTCTTCCTCCCCTTCTTCTCTTCTCTCTCTCTCTCTCTCTTTTTCTCTCCTCACACATTGTGGCTTGCAATACATACACTTAGGGGTTATCATGTATATTTTCTTTCCTGCATTCAGTGCTCAGTTCTAGTCTGGTATTACCATTTCCAACCATTATTAGTACACTGGTCCCTTTTCTATGTTTCCTAACCTCTGACTCTCACACACTTGTGGCAGATTCCAACCACTGACAAGTCCTCCTGATTCATGATAAAACATATAAGTAAAATAAAATTCACTAGTCAAAGCGCACAAACAAAAAGATGCAACTTCAGAAGCCAGGGAAGCTTGCTTTGTCTCTATTCCTTTCTAAGATTTCACAGCAGGAACCAATATGTAAAATGTGTTTTAAGCAGGGGCCGGAGCAATAGCCCAGCAGGTAGGGCATTTGCCTTGCACACGGCCGGCCCATGCCGGCCCGGGGTTCGATCCCCGGCATTCCATATGGTCTCCAGAGCACCGCCAGGAGTAATTACTGAGTGCAGAGCCAGGAGTAACCCCTGAGCATCGCCGGGTGTGACCCAAAAAAAAAAAAAATGTATTTTAAGCAGAGCCAGGTATAAACCCTGAGCACTGGAGAAAACTTGTGTGTTTTTATTATTTCATTTTAGGTAGAAGTAGTATACTGGGAGATAAATGTAGGGATTCAGTGGTAGTTTTTCTCATTTCTCACTACTTGCTAACCTAACATGACAAGGATTAAAGCACCATAGTCCCTGAGCTGAATGGAAAACAGGAAGTGATTGAAATTGAGAGTTTAGACTCAACCTCCACTCAAGAACTTTCAAATAGAACACTTGGAGTACGTGTGGCAATATATGGGAATATATTTTATTGTCCTGACAGGGGAGAAGAGGTGACACTGGCATGTGGTGAGCAGAGGTCAAAGATGCTGCTAACCACACAGCCCACAGGGGATAGGATTCCCACAAGGCATTATCTGATCAAAATTGTCAATGTCAGTGTTGCAGATGAAAGGACCTGACTTAATGAGCGTAGGTGGGACAGCATGTAGGCCCTATAAGCAAGTAGATCAAAACAAACTGTGGTACCAGGAAGATAGCACAGGGGTTCAGGCACTTGCCTTGCATGCAAGCAGTTCTGGTTCGATTCCTGGAACCACTTTCAGTCCCCCAAACACCAGGAGAGATCACTAAGCAGAGCCAGGAATAAACCCTGAGCACTAGGGAAAAACTATGTATTTTTGACATGTTTAAATCTTTTGAACCTTAGATGTTTTATAATCTTCATAATTAAAATAGCATTTCCCCACGTACTCATCTTCATCCTTCAAAATAAGGACTAGAGAAGGTCTGCTTTGATCACTATTTATGTCAATCCACAGAATGTTTCTACAATCTGATGGAGTGCTGACAGGATCTGATGGTATAAAGCAAAAAACTCAAAACAGAAACATTGTGAGGTGTCCACTGCAGAGCTGAGATATAATTTTAATGGCCTGATCAATATTAAAATGCCTTTTATACAAAGGGAAAATTGATATCTAAAATATTGTACGATAGCTCAGTATTAAGATAATCATATCCTGCTTTTACTCCTAAACACTCAGTTTTTTAAATTCCCTAATTTTCAATGTCTTTGCTCTCTATTGATTAGATCTCTAGCTATTGCAGATAATTAAATAACATGACCTTTGGATTATTGGTTTGGATCATTATTACTTCTTAGTTATTTGAATTACATTTCTTATTTATGCAATAGTTTGATAAATGTGAAGATACAGTACAAATCTGATAAAGTAGAACAAATATTTCAAAGAATTTCCCATTGTTTAGTAACATTAACTATTTGAGAACAGGAGAACTAGTACAGCAGTAGGGCGTTTGCCTCACATGCGGCTGACCTGGATTCAATCCCAAGCAGCACACATGGTACTCTGAGCCCGGTTAGGAGTGATTCTTGAGAGCAGAGGCAGGCGTAAGCACTGAGCATTGGTAGGTGAAGCCCAAAAATAAACCAAACAAATTTTACACTTTAGAGAATAAAACAATTAGAATATAAAGTATATTGGTAACTATTAACTAAAAATATTTAGAAGGCTGTAAAAGTATGTTCATATGTAAATAAAATTAAAACAAATATCACACAATAAAAACACTAATATATGTATAGTAATTTTCAGAAGAAAATTATTAGTAGGCTAGAAAACCTAGTTACTTACAAAGCCTGATATTAAATCACTGCGTGACTGACAATGATAAGAAAATAATACTGTCACGGTGGTATAATAAAATGTTAAAAAAAAAAAGAAAATAATACTGATGTTTTCAACACTGCATATATTTTTCCAATCGTATTTTTTATTGTTTAATCCTTATACTTTTCAGATGTTGATAATATATATTATGTTCATGTTTTCATGATCACTTAATTATTGTCAAATATATAGTATTATTATATACATATTTCCTTTTTTTTTTTTTTTTTTTTTTTGCTTTTTGGGTCACACCCGGCAATGCTCAGGAGTTTCTCCTGGCTCTGCACTCAGGAATTACTCCTGGTGGTGCTCGGGGGACCATATGGGATGCCGGGGATCGAACCCAGGCCGGCATGGGCCAGCCGCGTGCAAGGCAAACGCCCTGCCTGCTGGGCTATCGCTCCGCCCACATTTCCATTTTCTTAGGTTAGAAACCTGATTCATTTGCTTACTTTTTTTATACTTTCAAGTTAGCATCAGGAGTCAGGATCATCCGGGCTAAGTGAGCTCCTGCACCCACTACTGTCTGTGTCATCCCTGGAGAATGCTTTGAAATCTCACTGAGGGCCAAAGCTGCAGCCCCTTTCAAAGCAATTTCTGGCTCCTGGATACAAAGTACTAAAAGAGGGACAGTTCCCGCATCCACCACAGCTTGTGACAGTTCTGTAGGTCCGAGAGAAGTAATTAAGTGAGTATGGGTGACTGACCCTTGTGCAAGCCATTTTTCACCCTGACAGATACAGCAAAGGGAAAAGGGGAGGGTGTACTTCACTGTCTCGACATCTGTATTTCAAATCAGCCTTCCTGGTTTCAGAAACCATGTGGACCAATCCTGAGCTGAAAAGAATACAGGTCAATAGATGGACCTTCATTTCCATGAACACATTTGAGGTAGATTAGGCTGAAATGCCTTGTTATTCTTTTTTTAAGAGAGTAAGCAGATGTCAGCTGTTTAAGCTTTGACAATTCTGCACTTCTCAATAGGCAAGCATTTTATGCATGGGTTACAATAACAGAGAAAATTAAAGTACCAAAATTTACCAACCACACTAATTAGGCAGTATTTTGTGCTAGTTACATGAGTAAACAAACATTAACATGAATCTTGTTCCAATGATGCCGATTTTTAAAATTACTTTCATCTTACTCAAATTTTTAAAATACTAATTTTAATACCAAAATTATTTCACTGCTCATATAAAAACACTTTTGAAAACACCGCTTAGAACTCATACTTATATAATGTTAATTTGTAGATTAAGGAATTAAATTATTTTTAGGTGTCAACATATCTTTTGAATATATAGTATATTAAGTTGTGTATCCAATAATAACATACATAAAACAACACACTTTTAAAGAATGAGAGGTATATAACATATATGTAAAAGTACCTTTTGAGAAATATTAGCCACCTTACATGTTAAGATATTCTGTTCTCATTGTATTCATGGCATCTCTTATAGAATCATATAAACCCAGTTCTAGGCTTACTCTTCAATCCCATGTTCTCCCTTGAATCTTGCTTGTCTCTGCATTTTCTACTCTGGAGAAACCTATGTTTTCTCTCTCTCTCTCTGTCTCTCCACATCTAAGTTTTGGTAAAATATATGTTGTTTCACATATACACAAAAATTTCTAGAATTTCTTTTTAAATTATATTGTTTTCCCTATTGTAGTGCTTTGAAAATATTTTAAGTATCAAACTAAGGTATATTCAGCATCAGAAATTAGTCTTTAAAGAAAATATATGTTTAAATAGAGAGACTGGCACAAACATTTTCTAAGAAAGTACAGGTTGGCAGGGCCAGAAAGATAGAACCGCAGGTAAGGTGCTTGCCTTGACACAGCTGACCCAGGTTTGATCCCCAGTACCACCTATGTTGCCCCAGACCCTTCCAGGAGTGATCCTGGAGTATAGAGTGAGGAATAAACCCTGAGCACTTTTTAATAAATAGTTGCGAAGAATTAATAATATGCGATAACTATGTATTTAAAGTACAAATAATTGAGGCTTAGGGCCTGTATATCTCCCAAAATTACAAAAACATAATTTTGTAGGATTTAGTGATACCATACTTAGGAGTATGGTATAATTGACAAGCTAGTTATTGTAATAGTCATAGTAATGGTAATACTATTCCATTAGGATTTTAGTAATGTTTCCAAAGTTGAAGAAATTTGTTTAATTTTGGATATAACTCAGCTGTTTATAACTTATTTAGTTATCTAATGCTATGTGACAGATCACACCAAATTTAGCTACTATAATAGCAAACACTTATTTCATGGTTTTTTGATTGGAAAACAGAGAACAGTTGAGCAGGGAGGTCAGGCCACTCACTGGGCTGCAAACACATGTCAGCTGGGGCTTCTGTTATCAGAGCCTGACGACAGGGTCAGGAAAAAATTTGGCAAAACTAAAAAGTGTCTGAATGCACAAAAGAAAAAGTAATTCAAAATCAACTACATAATGTACCCAAGGGTATTTCTGGGAGCATTTGCCTATGCTACATTTCTTGGGTGAAAGCGGTTCTAGGTGGAAAAAGTTTAAGAAGCCCTAACTTTGAGCCTAAGAGATAGTAACCGACGGGGCCGGAGCGATGATCCAGCGGGTAGGGCGTTTGCTTTGCACGCAGCTGGCACATGCCGGCCTGGGTTCCATCCCCGGTATCCCATATGGTTCTCCGAGCACCGCCAGGAGTGATTCCTGAATGCAGAGCCAGGAGAAACCCCTGAGAATTGCCGGGTGTGACCCCAAAAAAGCAAAAAAAAAAAAGAGATAGATATAGATAGGTAGATGATAGATGATAGACAGACAGACAGACAGACAGACAGACAGACAGACAGACAGACAGACAGACAGACAGACAGACAGACAGACAGATAGATAGATAGATAGATAGTAACCGGGGAGAGGTTAAAGTACTTGACTTGCACATGGTCAACCCAAAATAGATCCCTGAGTTATCCCTAAGCACAGAATCAGAAGAAAATCCTGGGGCCGGAGGGATAGCACACTGGGTAGGACATTTGCCTTGCACGGCCAACCCGAGTTCGATCCCCGGCATCCCATATGGTACCCCGAGGCACCACCAGGAGTAACCCCTGAGCATTGCCAGGTGTGACCAAAAAAAAAAAGCAAAAATAAATAAATAGATAAATATTAAAAAATAATTTCTATTAAAAAAAGAAAGTCCTGAGTACCACCAAGTGTGCACGTCCCCCATCCCCCAACCAAAAAAAAAAAAAAGGAGCAGCCCTGGTCTAAAACAGTCTAAAACAGTATTTCTCAGCCTGGGGGTGGCCACATAATCCCCTAGAGCCCCTCCCTCCAGATAGTCCAAGGGGACTCAGGAGAAAATGTATACATGGGAGACTACCACATAAGACTAGGGAACCAACCAGTAGGTCAAGGGATCACAGGAAGAAAACAAGACTAGAAGGGGGGTCGAGTTGGAAAAGGTCGAGTACTTGGGTGAGCTCCAATACTCTCATGGAATATTGGACAGTTCTTTTATTTCCTCCCCCATTCTATGACCCTTCGTTAATTGCTCATGGTTAAGCACCCCAAGTGATCCAAAATAACCAAATTAAATGCTACGTCTTACATCATCTAATAGCAGAAGTGCTACACCATCACTTCTGCTATATTCCGCTGGTAAAATGTGGGGTGAACAAGAGACAGGCACCATTCCAGGTGAGGGAGACATCACGGAGGCTCATTCTTTCCTGCTCCAGATGTACTGGTAGGAGATGCAAGAGGCAACTTTCTTCATAGGTAACAGTGGTGCACTGGAGCTCCAATTATGAGCTGGAGCCTGACATCTCCACTTGCAGAAGGGAATAAGGCAAAAATGGAGGGAAAATTTAGAAATTAAGACAAGATCTGACATGATTTTTTTATCTCTCCAAAAGCCCTTTCACAGGTGTCATTTTTATTATTCGTATCACTCCTATTCCACTTGTCTCTTTTTAATATTTAGAATCAGAGCCACTAATCTAACTTTAACACTGGGGTTGTGTGTTTGAAAGAGAGGGTATGTATATATATATATATATATATATATATACACATACATACATATATAATATATATGTATATATACATATATATGCATGGGGATGGTGGGGCTAAATAATTTGGGCTCTTTAAAAAAGTCAAGTGAGTAAAATAACTCCAGTGATCTGAAGTTAATGGAGTCTTAGCAAGAAATTGCAATCAGTTAGAATAATGAAGCCCTCTTTCAAGGAAAATACAGCTTAAAAATATAGTTTTTAAAAAGCCAAGTAGTAGAGAGGAGAAAAAGTTAAAGTTGAAAAAGAAAATAGGTAGCATTAGATTTAAAGCCCTAATTCAGCACTTTTAATTTATAACGAATTAACAACTGAAATTAAACTGAATAAAACAATAAAAAATGCAAAGAGGGCCTTCAGTTCCTTTGTATTGAAGAATATAATAGATTAAATACTTGGGATCGGGTCTTTGCAAAAATACATTTTTGTACCTTGTAGTTTTCTAGCTTCATATATTATAGTTTCACTCCACCTGCACTTGTGTATTCTCCTTTTAAAGTCTTAAACGAGGGCCGGAGCGATAGCCCAGCGGGTAGGGCGTTTGCCTTGCAGGCCGGCCCATGTCGGCCCGGGTTCGATCCCGGCATCCCATATGGTCCCCCGAGCACCGCCAGGAGTGATTCCTGAGTGCAGAGCCAGGAGTAACCCCTGAGCATCGCCGGGTGTGACCAAAAAAGCAAAAATAAATAAATAAATAAATAAAGTCTTAAACGAAAATTATTTTATGATTCAAATCCAATGATACTCATGTCAATAGGTCCCAATCTTTTAGGTGCTCAGACTAATAAGTGGAGACAACATCAACTGGGCTGCTGGTGTTCTTAGGGGTTCACTATAGGAACACACAAAGTAGAACAAGGGCTGGTTAGAAAGATTCCATGAAACCGCTCTCTGCTCAGCAGTTTTTAGTGATTCTAAGTGGCCTTTGAAGATACGCATAGCTTCCACTGCCATTACTCCTGAAGATGGAGCTGGACCGACAGTTTAAATAATTGTGTAAATATATCACAATTTACTTAACTATTCCCCACACACACACTTCTGGCATTACCTCTTTTTATTTAATTTGGATTTGGACCACTCTTTAGTACAGAGTTCTTTGTCTATTATTGCTGGTAAAAAAAAAAAAAAAGACCCAAGTTTGACAGTTTAAAACGTCATATGTTTCTCCAGCTCACCCCAGAAAGGCCTGGAGGCCCAGCCCAGAATTGCTGCCGGGCTCTAGGCACTGAAAGTCAGGTATTCAGGTGCAGGGTGGCCTTTCTGCCTGCCCACCCTACACTAGACTAATGGGAACTAGACTAATGAGATATTGCCCACACAATATCTCAAAACCTGGTATACCACAAACTCGTGGGAGTCAGATGCTGGTAGGACAGAGAAGAGAACAGTGTGCTGGTAATCATTGAGAATGATGGTACCATCCAAGAACTGAACATTGAATACAGCAAAAAGGTACACGTGATAACCTCTAGATATATCCACAATGTGTAGGAGAGGGAAGCGAGATAGAGAGAGAGAGAAAGAGAAAGAGAGAGAGAAGAAAGAGAAAGAGGAGGAGAGAAAAGAGATAAAGAACCTGCCATGAAGGCGGGATTGGGGAGGGGGAAGGGAAGTGGGGACATTGGTGGTGGGAGGGGGGCACATTGGAGGGATGGGTGCTAGAACACTGTATAACTGAAACCCAGGCGTGAGCATCTTGTAATTTCTCACAATGGTATAATAAAATATTTTTAAAAATCATGTGTTTCATAGCAGAAACACTAGCTGTACTTCTTTATTCATCTCTGTGCTATTCACTATAGCTAGAATCTGGAAACAACCTAAATGCCCGAGAACAGAGGACTGGCTAAAGAAACTGTGGTTCATCTACACTATGGAATACTATGCAGCTGTCAGAAAAGATGAAATTATGAAATTTACCTGCAAATGGATGGACATGGAGACTATCTTGCTGAGTGAAATTAGTCAGAAGGAAAAGGACAGATATAGAATGACTGCATTCATTTGCACTGCATAGTCCCCTGAGCACTGTCCAAAGCACCACTTTAGGAGTAGTTCCTGAGCACAATTGGGTGTGCTCAAAAACCAAACCATAAGTTAAAGAAATCATAAGTTAAAGAAATACAAAATTCAACAAATTTTTACCAGCACAGAAATTGATCCTAAAAGTGATTGAAACAGTTGGTAATGAAAAGTTAAAATTAAAACTTGCTTTCTTTAGCATATTTAAACAGTGTTACTTATTTTCAAACTCTATTTTCAAAGAACACTAAAGAAATATTTCTTTTCACTTGACCTTTTCTCACCAACATTTAAGAAGTATTGGGCCGGAATGATAGTACAGCAGGTAAGGCATTTATTTGCCTTGCGCATGGCCAACCGGGTTCTACCCCTGGCATCCCATGTGGTCCCAGCAGGAGTAATTCCTGAGTGCAGAGCCAGGAGTAACCTCTGGGCATCGTGGGGTATGATGCAAAAAGAAAAAAAAGTATTGAAGTATTTGTGGAAAAAATGTTTGGCACAAAATATTTGATATATAATCTCGTATATAACAGCTCTATTTTTACATGTTCCTGAACCTCCCCCAAAACAAAATGTATTTTTAAATGACATAAATCAACATTATCCTCCATAAGCATCATCGTAAGATATGTTGGGTTTTTAAATAATTTTTATGCTTTCTGTTCTTTGTTTTTAGGCCATAGACAGTGGTGCTCAGGGACCTCTCCTGGTGGAGCTCAGGTGACCACAAAAAGAAGTTGCTAGCAAACCAAGGTCAGCTGCCTTGGAAGGTTTATTATCTGACCCCTAAAATAAAGAAATATTTTTGGCTTTTTGACCACATGTGGTGATGCTTAGAATTCCTGGCTCCGTGGACAGGAATCACTCCTGGGAGTGTTTAGGGAACTGTATAGGATGCCGGGAATTGAACACCAGTCAGCTGTATCCAAGGCAAGTGCCCGCCCCACTGTACTATTGCTCTAGCCCCTCTAAAATAATTTTTCATTTAGGCTTTAGATTTTTTTCTCCTCTATCCCGACCCTAAGACTCCTAATACAAATGCATGTAAACTTTGTCTCTCTCTCTCTCTCTTTTTTTTTTTTTTTTTTGCTTTTTGGGTCACACCTCGCAATGCTCAGGGGTTATTCCTGGCTCTACACTCAGGAATTACTCCTGTGGTGCTCAGGAGACCATATGGTATGCTGGGAATCGAACCCGGGTCGGCCGTGTGCAAAGCAAACGCCCTACCCGCTGGATTATCGTTCAGCCCCTGTCTCTCTCTTTATATTATTTATTGAGTCAAATAAGATACACTCTCCTACTTGTTTCTGTAGGTACAAGATGGCCAATTCCAGTACGTTATACTCATTCATGGCCACAGCAATCCCCTTTTGTAACTCAGACTGAGCCAGTTGAGAAATTTCTTATTTTATTTAGATTCTAAGGAAATAAATCAGGTATAAAGGAGAAAGAATAGTCACACATGGAAACCAGTCATCAGGGATTAAAAATAAAGGTGTCTGGTATAACTTCCAAATACTACACGGAGCTTAAGTAGAAGAGTGATGAGATCTCATATACTTTCCTTTCACAGCTCATTAAAAAAGTATTTCTGAGAGGTCCTGAACAATTTCCATGCAGTTCCACCATATATTGACATCTGACCAGAATAAACAGTGTAATCTATTTCAGTTTCCTTATCTATGATAATTACATCAATAATTTAAAAGTTTCAGATCTCCTAGCCAAATGGATTCTTTTGCCAAGTTTAAGAACAAAGTTTACTTTGACAGAGCCAAAGTTTATATGCATTCTTAGCTGACACTCCCAAAATAAGCACTTCATTCTCATTTTTTAATCCAATAGATGAAAGTATTCATATCCAAGATCCTCCTCTCTCATATTCCTAACTAGGTTGTTGCTCTCACCTCATACCCAGTTACGAGGTAAGAACAGGGAAACAAAAAGGGGGAGAGATAGTCTGCCTAGTGTGATCAGGGAAACAGAGGGGAGAAAGGCGTTTCTGAGCCCTCCCAGCGAATGCACTGTGGCTACAGACCCCAAGTCTTCCATCTGCTCTCACATCCCCAACCCCAGCAGACTATCACTATACCCTCACCAATCTCTATAAAGACTAGTATAATATTAGTTACTAAAACAATGTGGTACAGTAGAAGAATACATCAGGAAAATAGTCTGAAAATGCCACTTCAGTTTTTATCAAAGCAAGAAAAATTATTTCAAAGTAACAGGTACGTATAAGGGAATTCAGTAACAAGTGACTCAATCACTAATGACAGGACCTGTAGAGAGTTTAAAAACAAAACTACAACTACTCTACAAATTGTAAGAAAATATGTCAAGTATACTTTAACACATTTTACCTTTAAAATGGTATATGTTGATATTACATGCTGTTATGGCCTATTTCTTTAGTTCTGAATATAAATGTGTTTAAATATTTTTGTATAGTTTTACAGATTTATAACAATTTGCTGATTATTATAAAGATTAAAATAGTTTTGAAATAGCTTTATTACTTTATTGTAATTGTGGAAAAATCACAGTAATACCTTTCTTATCACTACCTTATACTTCAAAACTTTCAAATTTGAGGGTAATTACTGAACCTCAATACCTCAAACTATAAGCTAGCTATAATTTATAAAATAAAACTACCTATAATTCACATTTTCTGATCTCATTCTCCTTTTCTCCTAATTTGTTTCCCCAAATTCCTAACCATCTCTTCCATTCCTCACCAAAAGAATTTTGCCTTAGGGAAAAAAAATAAAAAGCAAAAAGCAAACCAAAGGACTTTTGTACCTCATAAAGAGAGATTAAATCTCCTGTGAGACATGATTTAAAGGACTGGCAGGTGAAGAAACAGAAGCTGGTGAAAAATGCTTCACATTATCACTTTCTCCTCACCTTTCTACCCTAGGTTTTTTATTTCTCTTTTTGCAACTTGTGGACATTCAGTCACATTAGAAAACGTCTATTGAGAATTTTCTATGACCTTGCATGCAACAAAATGAGTTAAGTGGAAGAAGAAAATTCATTTAATGATAGGAATACCTACAAGAAAAATGAAAATTATGTAACTTTTTGTAGACACAAAATGGTAATTAGTAAATAATTCTCTACTCTAAAATGAAGGCAAATGTGTTAGTAATTTAACATTTCATTCCAGTAAGATACAAATAAAATCTGCCATTTTAATCATTTAAAGTGTATAGTCAGTAGAATTTAATAAATTCACATGCTGTAGAACCAGCATCTACCTGCTGCAGAAAATTTTCATCACCATAAGAAAAAAAATGCCCTATTAAGCAGTCCTCCCTTCCACCCTGCCTTATCCCTGGCAACCACTAGTCTGCTTGTCTCTATGGGTGTCCATATTCTGAATATTTCATATACATTAAATCAAATCATACAATATGGAAACTTTTGTTTGGCTTCTTCCTAGCATGATCTTTCAAGGTTCATCGATGCTGAAGCATGTACAGTAGTTCATTTTGCTTTCAGGCTGGTAATATTCCGTTGTAGGAATAAATAACATTGTTTATTTTGTAATTCTTTTTGATGATTGTGAATAATGCTACTATAAAATTTCTTTTGAAGTTTTGTTTGAACACCTGTTTTTAGTTCTTTTAGGAAATACAGCTCAGATTAAGACTGTTGGGCCGTGTGATCATTTGGTTAACTTACTGAGCAACTGCAGAACTCTCCATGGCGCTGCACCTCGCTTTAGCTCACAAATTCCCCACATCTTTGCTAATATTTATTTTCCTTTTTCTCATTTTATTGTGCTCATTAAGAGTTGATAAGAATAGTTTCTCCAGGACTACCTGCTGTTGAGGCAGCCTGGGGGTGGCTGGGAGGGGTGGGGTACATTGGTGGTGGAAATGGGGCACTGGTGGAGGGATGGGTGCTGGAATACTGTATTACCAAGAACCAATTGAACACCTTTGTAATTGTATGTCTCACGGTGGTATAAAAAAATTTTTTTAAAAAGAGCAAAGGAGGATTAGTATTCACACACAGCATGCTCTCAATCCATTAAATAAATATTTATTTATTGTCCCATAAATATTTTTAAATTGGACATTACCCAAAGATTCTTGTCCATTTTGACTTTTGTCACATCAAACAAAAAGACTCAACTTGTACATTTATACTCCATTTCTCATATGCCATCTGTGTTTGGTTGGGAATACTGAAAGGGAATACTGAACCCAAAAGTTCACCTTCCATCTGGATGGAAAATAAAAATTCTAGATTTTTATATCCTAAACCATTGATCCTTCAAGCTTCATTAATGAAGATAGATACAACACTTATTCATGTAAAATTAATAATAGTGAAGCCTCATTGATTCGTGTGTCCACTAACTTCAAATTGCAATGACCCATGTATGAGTAAGCAAAGAAATAATATAATCTACATGATTTGGGGCCTCTGGAAACTTTTTTTCTGAAATGAGGTAGTTTTTGTTGAACAAAACCATATTAGAAAGATGTGAGAGATAGAGAGAGAGGAAATGCATTCAAGAGAGAACACAGGCTTCTCTAGCTGATATGCAAAGAAACATGTAAGGGCCAGAGAGATAGTGCAGCAGATAGAGTGCTTGCCTTGCACACAGTAAACCCGGCTTCAATCCCCACCATCCCATATGGAACCGTGAGCCTGCCAGTAGTGATCCTTGAAGGCAGAGCAAGGACTAACCTCTGAGCATCACTGGGTATGACCCCAAAACAAAACAAAACAAAACAAAACAAGAATAGTTTCTCATTTACTTGCGTTTTCTACTAGTACTATTGAGCCTCTTCCCAGTATTCTTGGTCATTTTAAAAACAAAAAAAAGACAATTCCATTGCCCATTTTTTATAAGATTGTTGTCCTTTGATTACATAAACAGGAATTCATTTATAACTATTCCAAGATATGATAAACTTGTAGTACTTATTTTTCCAAAGTTTTATGGGGCCAGGGATATGGCTCAAGGTGGTAGAACATATGCCTTGTATGTGGGAGGCCTAGAGTTCTGCCCTGACACAGTATATGGCCCCTTTTTCTAGAAATATCCAGAGTGGCCCCATAATAAAATCAGCAACAAAATAATTCTTACATTATGTTCTTCCATTGTTATTGGAACAGAAAAACAGCTCGATCATCTGAGCATATGCATTACATGCAGGCGAGCCCACATTTGATTCGTGGCACAGGTACATGGTCCCCTGAGCTCTGTCAGAAATGACCCCCAAACACAGAGCTGAGTGGCCCTCAAGCACCACTGACTTCTCTGCACTATTTAGCAAGCTTGGACGTTAACATTTGGTCTCCTGAGGCTCGCACCTTGCCACGTTGGCGAATGAGCTCGAGAGTTTCTGAAGACAGGCGCTCTTTTGTGTCTTTCTCTCTCTCGGCATTCTTTGCACAATCATGGAGGTGCTGAACCAGTCAGTTGTATTCTTCATTGATGTCGCCAATGGTGGTATCTTCCCATGTTGCTGCAATGGTGCCAAAGAGTTCCCAGTTGGTGGTCGTTCTGGGAGTTCTCTTCTTAAACTTTGCAGCCTTTTCTCCCCGTTGTGGAAAGTAGAATTTTGCACGAAGGAGATGGTGGTCCGATCCTGTTTGGAATTTGGGGACAACAGCAATATCGGTCAGACAAAACTGTCGATTGAAGATGATGTGGTCAATTTCATTGTGGAACTGTCCACCAGGAGATTCCCATGTCCAACGTTTTGCTTCAGCCTTCTGGAACTGTGAGTTCCCATGAATGGTCTTGGTGGACATCATGAATTCAGATAGTCTCTCACCCTGTTGGTTCCATTCTAGGCCATGGGTCCCCATGTGGAGTTCTTCAGCCGATCTTCTCGGTCCTATCTTGGCATTAAAATCACCGACTATGATCTTGTAGAAGGTGTGATCTTTTTTATAGAACTCCTCCAGTTCCATGTAGAATTTCTCAAATTCATCTTCCTTGTATGTGGATGTTGGTGTGTAGACAATGAAGATAGAAATTACTGGCAATGGGCCACATCTCTTCAATTGTAATCGTCCTATCCGGTTTGTTAGGCATTCAAATGAATCAATGTTGGGGCCGGAGCGATAGCCCAGTAGGTAGGGCGTTTGCCTAGCATGGGGCCGGCCATGCTAGCCCGGGTTCGATCCCGGCATCCCATATGGTCACCCAAGCACCGCCAGGAGTAATTCCTGAGTGCAGAGCCAGGAGTACCCTGAGCATTGCCAGGTATGACCCAAAAAGCAAAAAAAAAAAATGAATCAATGTTGATGGCCATGTTTGTGTTGACAAGGACACCAACGCCACCAACACCTCTTTCATCACATGTTCCAAGGAACAATTCGTCTCCAGTGCCAAATACAACATGATGCGACTGACGCCTCCTCGTCTCAGTCAGACCAATGATGTCATACTTGATCTTTTGTGTTTGTACCATCAGATCCTCAACATATGCTTCCCATGCCAGTGTACGTGCATTGAAAGTACAGACAGTCATTTTAGTCCTTCTTCGTTTTGGCAGCCTAGGATGGTCATGAAATTTTATCAGGCACTGCTTGTTCGCCTTTCTTACTGCTGCCGATTAAGGGCTCTTTCGGGGTCAGGAAAATAAACATTTTTGTTACTGGTTTTGGCATATCGAACACGCATCGAACAGCTTGCCAGGCTCTGCCATGTGGGTGCTATACTCTCATTACTTTGTGGGGCTCTCTCAGAGGGGTGGGTAGAATATTCACAGCAATTTGGAGGTAAATCAGTGGCCGCACAGCGGCCGTGCAACAGGGAAAGCTGGTTTCTGCTCTGCCAAGTGTTATCTGTGTCTGTGGCTCAAGCATTCCTGGGCTTGAAATACTCTCCTCTGAAGTGCGGGTCTCTGCAGGGTGGGCCCTTGTAGGCTGGGTTTCTGACAAGCCGGGCTGGAGACTGGATTAATCTGTTGGGTGGAGATCTTACGAACTGCGGAGTATGGATGGTGAAGATCGCTGCCAGCAAGATGTGAGGGTTTCTCTGGACTCTTCCGAGGCTCCATCGGGATGGTGGGCTCGGGTTGGAAGTTGCTCTCATGGTCCATGGAATGCAGGGGGTTCAACGGGGCCATATCTCCCCCCCTGTTGAAGCACCACTGACTGTAGCAAAAAATTAGCTAAATAAGCAATTCATGGAAATACGTAGCCCTTCACAACACTTTCTACTAGCTATCAATATAAGACAATCTTTAAAAAGGCAAAGCATCAATCTGTTTACTATGCAGGCCCATATGCTGAAAAGACCTCAAAGTCACCTACATTTCTCAAGTATTTACATGTCACATGTTGTTATATAGTTTTCTTTCTCTTGTTTTCAGTGAATATTAATTCACTGAAGTCTCATAACAAACCTTTGAAGTAGTGCCTATTATTTTATCTACAGATAAGGATAATTATGAATGAGAATAAGAATAATAAAAAGAACAAAAGTAGCAAAATGATAGCTCAAGGTTATAAAATCAAGCATTGTTTATTGATAATACATAAATAAGTATTGAAAATTGAGAATATAGGAACGGGAGACTAGTAATTACCCGCTTGGGTCTGAGAGATATTACAGTGGGTAAGGCACTTGCCTTGATGTCCAGGAGTTAGCCCTGAACACAGCCAGATATGGCCCCAAAACAAAATGAAGAAAAACAAAACAAAATAGGCAATTGTTATCTTCCCCTTTAAATGACGGTAGTTTAGTCTAAGTTTAAAAGAAAGATAGTGAATAGAGTTCAGAATGGAATAAAAGTGTCTCTTGACTTTCAAACTTTAATTTACAGCAGGCTAGTCAATTTGATGTTATTACAGCTTTTGTTTCAAAATATAACCCATGAACTATAAAAGCAAATATTACCATATTCTTTTATGATGTTACATCCATAACAACACTTGGCAGAGAATAAAAAGACAGCATTTATAATAGCATGGAAGATTCAACCAAAAAATATAAACACTACCATCAAATAACATGAGCAGAGAAAAATTATGCTTATCACAGATAAATTTAGTAATACAACCTGCGCCTCTTCAGTTTCCAATTTCATTTATGTCTAACTTGGGTCAAGTCTGCAAGTCTGAATTCCACCCCAGCAGGTTGGCTTTGCAAACACAACAGCACTGCTGCAGTACATAGACCACAGCACATATTAAACCGATCTGCAGTGTAAGCTTATGGCTGATGCTGTCCTTATTGTAATTTTTAATCGAGTTCATCTTAATGACCTTACAATCAAAAAGCTTACAGCACAGAATAAGGCTTTAGAATTATTACCAAATGTTAACTTGGGTTCTTTCTATAAAGTTGAATTTGAAACAATTTGTTGAACACTTCTTTGTAAATTATTTTATTAGCAGATTAGTAAGACTCTTAATTGTGTTAAATTTACTTAACTACAAAAATAATCACTTTGACTATTTTTAATCATATTAGGTATATTTGGGTGGTTTATAATTACTATCTCTAAGAATTTTTAAACCTTTCACAGAAGTTATAAAATTTCACTATTTTTCTAATTTATCAGCAAAGTATGAGAGTCTGGAGAAATAGCTCAGAGGTGAAGGCACATTATCCAAGGCCAGCACTGGATAGATAATGCTGACCTTGGTTCAATATCACATGTGGTCCCCAGAGCACTGCCAAGAGTGACCCCTGAGCAGAGTCTGAATGAAGTCCTGGGAAACACTCAGTGTGGCCCCAAAAAATCCAAATTTTTAAAGAAGTAGAAGAATCCAAATTTTCCCACCTCATTAACAACATTTATCATTCCTTTTTTTCTCCCTTCACTTTTAATAGCAGCCATTATGACATAGTATTTAATTATGGTTTGACTTTCATTTCCCCTAGTATTAGTTATCTATAATTGCCATGTGCTTAATGGTCATTTGTACCTTTTCTTTGTTGAACTGTCTATTCATTTTTTTTTAAATTTGATTTGTTGTTCTGTTGTTACTTAATATACTTAATACTTTTGGAATTGAGTATTACCATTTTAAGTAAAGTAAGCCTATATTCCAAGAAAAGGTAAATTTACAGTTCCATAACATTAATGAGGTAAAACAATAAATAAAATGTAAGTATTGTGTTAGGCATTGAATTATTTATTCTTTTTTGAAATGTAACTAGATAATCATTTCAGAGGCTGAAAGACAGTACAACAAATAGGCCGCTTACCTTGCATGCATCTGCTCTGGGTTTGACTCCCAGCACCCCAAAAAGATCCTCTGAACTCCACCAGAAGTGATCCCTGAGTGTAGATACAGGAGTAATCCCTGGGCACCACCTGTGTGGCCGAAAACAAAATAAAGAAAAATGAAATTCATTCCATACTAGCTTTTCAGCCTATATACTTTAAATTAAATGTCCAAAGCTTTAAACTTTTACAGCAAGAATCTGAATGGGGGCTGGAGCAATAGCACAGCGGGGAGTGCATTTGCCTTGCACTTAGCCAGCCTGGGCTTGATGCTCAGCATCCAAGATGGTCCTTTTTTTTTTTTGTCTAAATGTTTTTAATTTGAAACAGATAGTTGCACCAAGCAAGATCTTACTTCCCCCCAACTCCAAATCCGAACAGCACAATAGGGCAGATGGTCCTTTGAGCACTGCCAGGATTAATTCCTGAGTGAAGAGCCAGGAGTAACTCTTGAGCATCGTCAGGTGTGACTGAAAAAAGCCTATAATAATAATTATTATTTTATTATTAATGTAGATTTATCATTAATCAAGTCTTTGTATTGTGGTAAGACAGACAAGTCTTTGGTCCCAAAGATTGGGTCTTTTCTACTATATACTTGGGAGTCTATGGGCTAGTTTTTTTTCTCCATTCATTAAAGAAATATATATTAAGAACATTGGACCGAGCAATAGCACAGCGGGTAGGGGCATTTGCCTTGCATGCGGCCGATCCAGGTTCGATCCCCGCATCCCATATGGTCCCCCAAGCACTGCCAGAAATAATTCCTAAGCAAATGAGCCAGGAGTAACACCTGAACATCGCCGGGTGTGACCCAAAAAGCAAAAAAGAGGGCCGGGCGATAGCCCAGCGGGTAGGGCGTTTGCCTTGCACACAGTTGGCCTATGCTGGCCCGGTTCAATCCCCGGCATCCCATATGGTCCCCGAGCACCGCCAGGAGTAATTCCTGAGTGCAGAGCCAGGAGTAACCCCTGAGCATCGCCGGGTGTGACCCCAAAAAAAAAAAACAAAAAAAAAAAAAGAAATATATATTAAGAACATACAGAATTGTTTCATGGTAGGTTTGGAGTGGAGCCTGGCCTGTAAACCAAAAACTCTATTAATAGAATATCTAAAGAAATAAATTTCTGAAAAAAATTATAGGAGCTGATAGTACAGCAGCTAAGGCACTTGCCTTGACATGGCTGACCAAGATTCAATCCCTGGCACCCCACATGGTCCTCCAAATCCCACCAGGAATGACGCCAGAACAAAGCAAGAACCAGGAGTAATCCACACACTATTAGGTGTGGACCAAACCAAAAAATAGAAAATACATAGTATTTAAAAACACAACTCATTCATCAGGGAACGTGTAAAACTGTAATACATTATGTGTGCAACTAACAGAGCATTAGCAGGTATGCTCCAAGCACCCAATAGAGTGTGGAACCAGGCTTCAAGGGACTCAGGGAGTGACATCTGGGGAAGTGACCTCTAAATTAATATTTGGACTCAGGCAGATTTGCCTGCTCACCATGAAGTGGTATTCCAACCAGATAGAACTAGGTAAGTGTAATTCTGACCAAAATAATTTTCCATGTTGAAAACTGAAGATGAAGTACAACTAGAGTAGCGTAATGCTGGTAAGAGGCGGTTGGAGAAAGAGCTTGAGAGAAAATAGTCCTGAAGAGCCAAATAAATTTTTGTGTGTGTATTTTAATTTAATCTAAACATTATGTCAATACAGCATCATGATCAAAGTTGCACTTTGTAAAGAAGGACCAATCTGATTACACTAAGGAGAAAGGATGAAAAGAAAGAACACAGGAGGAGAAAAGAACACATAGGAATCTATGGCAGAAACTTAAGTCAAAAGTGAAGAAAGCCTGGAGAACTTTCTGAAGTGCCAGGGATCAAACCTAAATCAGTCATAGGCAAGGCAAGTGCCTTATCCACTGTACTATTTCTCAGGCCCCTATATCACTTGATCACTTGACATCCCATTTTTCATCGATCTGCTCGAGCGGGCACCGGTAACATTTCCATTGGACCCTATCATGTGCCAGTGTAGCCCAATGGCATCTGGTTTCTTCAGGAATAAGAAGAGCCTCAAACCATTCATTCAGGGTCTTGACGAAGAAGTCTGACCATCCTGTAAATGGGCGGCCAAGTGATCTTTTGACATCCCGTGGGATCCAGTCGGTAACGGCTCTAGTCCAGCGGTCGTCTCCAAATCGCATTACATGTCCAGTCCATCTAATTTTCGATGTCTTGGCAAGCGAGGCAGCATCCCTGACTCTGGAACAGCTATGGAGGTCGGAGCTCCGGATTCCCTCTTTCAATTGAGTGAGGAGTGATATTCCAAGCATAGCTCTTCCGATTTCTCTTTCAGAGACCCTAATATCATTCTCATCCTGCTTTCGTAGGGGCCCAGGTCTCTGAGGCATATGTTAATGCAGGGAGAACAGTGGAGTCCAAGAGATGTGCCTGGAGCCGGAGGCTCCCTTGTCTTTTTAGCTATTTCTTCGATCCCTTTGAAGGCATTCCATACCACTCTCTTCCTCCTGTGCAGCTCAGGTTTTAGGTCATTCATCATGTTGACTTCTTGACCTAGGTACACATAACTGCTACATTCAGAGATGTTTGTTCCATTGAGAGTGAATAGGGCCTCTGGAACTAGTTCATTTTTCATGAACATAGTTTTGTTGAGATTCAGTTGTAGACCTACCTTTCCACATTCTCGGTCGAAGTCAGCCAGCATTTGTGCCGCTTGGCTAATGTTTGGTGTTATTAGAACGATGTCATCAGCGAAGCGGAGGTAGTGCAGTTGCCAACCATCTATCTTCACTCCCATTCCTTCCCATTCTAATTGTCGCATGATGTTCTCAGGGTGGCGCTGAAGAGTTTTGGTGAAATGGTATCACCCTGCCGAACCCCTCTTTTGATATCGATGATCACTTCTTTGTAGAATGGTGAGATCCTTGTAGTGAATCCATAATAAAGCTCACAAAGGATCTTGATGTATTGGGTTTGAACGCCCTGTTTAGATAGGGCTTCGATAACCGCTTCAGTCTCCACAGAATCAAAGGCTTTCTTTAAATCAATGAACGTGAGACAGAGCGGCATCTGGAACTCCCTACAAACCTCAATGATCTTGGTTACCGTGTGTGTATGGTCAATTGTGCTGAATCCTTTTCGGAAGTCAGCTTGCTCGCACGGTTGTCCTTCATCTAATGTTCTGCCAATCCTGTGCAAGATGACTTGAGTGAACAGCTTGTAGATGAAAGACAACAGGTAGATGGGGCGATAGTTGCCTATGTCGTGGATGTCTCCCTTCTTGAAGAGTAGAACTGTCCTGCTGGTTTTCTATTGGGAGGGCACCTTGCATTCGGACAGGTAGCATGTGAAGAGCCGAGCCAATGTATTGATGAGTACTGAAAGCAGATTCTTCAGGTGTTCTGGTCTGACTTTGTCTGGGTCTGGTGCTCTTCGCTTCTCTTTACCGACGAAACGGCATGTCGGATTTCAGAAGGGCGAACTTTGGAGTATACCGCCTGCATGGCAGAGCCTGGCAAGCTGTTCGATGCCTATTCAATATGCCAAAACCAGTAATAAAAATGTTTATCTTCCATGGGGCCGGAGCAATAGCCCAGTGGGTAGGGCATTTGCCTTGCACACGGCCAACCCGGTTCAATCTCTGGCATCCCATACGGTCCCCGAGAATGGCCAGGAATAATTCCTGAGTGCAGAGCCAGGAGAAACCCCTGAGCATTGCCAGGTGTGACCCAAAAAGCAAAAAAAAAAAAGTTTATCTTCCAGCCCCTATATAATTTTTAGAAGAGTAACTTTCAGACCCTGAACTATTACCCACTATATTTACCTCTGCATATTCCTGTAATTATCTATAAAACCATAAACTTTGGTGTGACTTATGTTTTTTTTTGTGAAGTACTGTATCACTGCCATAATTGTGAAGGCAAATATTATGAGCATATATCCCTAATAATACCTGGGCCTTATCATTTATTTAAATGGTTAAATTTAATCACAATATATCTTCTTGTTATTTCATATAGAATTGTTATGGTGAAGAATATAAGAAACACACAATCTGGGGCTGGAGCGATAGCCCAGTGGGTAGGGTGTTTGCCTTGCACGCAGCCGGCCTGTGCCAGCCCGGGTTCGATCCCCCCGGCATCCCATATGGTCCCCCGAGCACCGCCAGGGGTGGTTCCTGAGTGCAGAGCCAGGAGTAACCCCTGAGCATTGCCGGGTGTGACCCAAAAAAGCAAAAAAAAAAAAAAAAAGAAACACACGATCAAGAATAACTTATTTTTGGGGCCAGAGCAATAGCACAGCGGGTAGGGTGTTTGCTTTGCATGCAGCTGACCCGTGTTTGATCCCGGCATCCCATATGGTCCCCCGAGCACTTCCAGGAGTAGTTCCTGAGCGAAGAGCCAGGAGTAACCCTGAGCATCGCCAGGTGTGACCCAAAAAGCAAAAAAAAATAAAAATAACTTATTTTCCTTAAAGATACTCTTACTATCTGGGTTGGAGAGAATGCAGAGTTACGATGATAGCCTTGCACACTGCTGACCCTGACTTAATGCCCAGCACTGCATATGGTACCCCAGAAGCACCACTAGAAGTGATTCCTGAGCACAGCCAGGAATAAGCCTTGAGCATCACAATTGTGTTCCCAAAACAAAACACAGCAACAAAAACCATGGAAAGTGTTAAGTATACAATTGTATCAGTCAACCAATAACTATCAAATGCTTCCCCATTAATTGTGTAGTCACTCACTATACTTACTCAGGAGGCAGCTAACTGCCCGGAGTTGTGACGATGTCAGGTGAAAACGCTTGATTCACATATTCCAGTGGACTTTTCACGTTTTGCTGAATGTTTTTAGACTTTTGGATTTGATAACACTTTCTTTAGATGCCAGAGCAAACTCAACAATCACAAGGCTCTAAAGCCTAAACCGTTTAAGACCCAATTATAACTTCCATTCCTTCAACCCCCCATTTATTAAAGTTAGTCTGTACATCTACCCACCTAAGACTCCATAATAGTCCTGGATACCTCAAAAGTCAACTACAGGTGCCAGGGAGAGCTCAGCTGGCTGTATGCATGCTTTGCACTAGCAGGCCCAGTTTTGATCCCCAGTATGATATGGTCTTCTGCATGCTGCTAAGAGTGACACCTGCGTTCACAGGCGGTATAGTCCCAGAATGACTGGTCCAAAAAGCAGAGGGAAAGAAAAAAGTAACTTAACACTAATTACTCCAAAATCATTGATACCCAAGGCCTAAACAAATGACTTCATTTAACAGTTAACAGTGAATCTTATTAGAACTCAGAGAGTCATCTAGAAATAGCTTATTAAGAATGCCTAACTAGTTGGTACAGAAAGTACACATGGCCAGATAGAAATTAAGAGTCCCACTTTTGCCACTCACTCACATTGTGACCAAGGAAACTGTCCATTCTGCTCCAGGCTTAAGTATACATACTGAAAGAGAGAATTTTCCACCTACCATAGCTGTTACAAGAAGCTACTTTATAAAGAAGTGAAAACACTCCAAAAAATTACTCCTTCCTTCTATTTAAACACTTTGAATTTCTGTACTATGAAGTAAAGAGAAATGAAAACATTACAAAAAGTATTATGTAAGAGGAAGAAAAACTAGGAGTGAAGAAAGCACTAATTAAGAGATATAGACTATGGTGAAAACTCAAGGAAATGTCTCTGAGGAATTAACACTTTATTTAAACAGAGTCATAAGGATGAGTATAATTCGTTGTCAAAGATAATATAGAGGAGGGAAATGTATAAAAAAAAAGTTCTAGCAGAGGGGCCATATTGAGAATACAGTAGATAGAGCAACCCACTTCGAATGCTTGAATGCAGTCAACCCAGGTTTGATCCCTGGCATCCCATATGGTTCCATGAGCCCAGCAAGGAGTAATTTCTGAGCTTAGAGTGAGGAATAACCCTGAGAATCACCAGGTGTTGCCCAAAAAACAAACCAAAGAAAAGTCTAGCAGAGAAGCAGAAGCCATGAAAACCTAGCATCCAAATATAAAGTGAATTTCAAGGACACTTCATCTTAACATTAAGTTTTTTTAAATTCATAAACTATCCCTTTTCCAAAAAAAAGAAAACCACTCATATAAGCTATTCTAGAACTTGTGATTTTTCTAATTTGTAGTTTACCTAAGGAAACAATAAAGACCCTAATCTATAGTACATACATACAAAATATACATACATTTATGTTTATATATACATAAATATACTAATGCTCAGATAACATAAGCATTAAGGAAATATGGCTTGAGTACAATGAAATTGTGAATATTCTTTAGAACATTTTAAAATACAATTTCAAAAAATTTTAGTTTCATGGAATATTTTGCATTTAAGATATGTCCATTCTTCTCCAGGCTTAAGTATACAACTTAAAACAACTCAATTTTGTTTTTGCTTTTTTTTTTTTTGGGGGTCACACCCGGCAATGCTCAGGGGTTTCTCCTGGCTCTGCACTCAGGAATTACTCCTGGTGGTGCTCGGGGGGACCATATGGGACGCCGGGAATCAAACCCAGGCCGGCACTGGCCAACCGCGTGCAAGGCAAAGCGCCCTACCCGCTGGACTATCGCTCCAGCCCCACAACTCAATATTTTAAATAAAAATATTTTAAAGTGCTTTAAATTAATTTTCTTGCACTCAAAACTCTAGTATTCCTATGTTGATTAAAAACCACTAAATTTGGGGCCGGAGCGATAGCCCAGCGGGTAGGGCGTTTGCCTTGCACGGCTGGCCTGTGCCGGCCAGGGTTCGATCCCCGGCATCCCATATGGTCCCCCGAGCACTGCCAGGAGTGATTCCTGAGTGCAGAGCCAGGAGTAACCCCTGAGCATTGTCAGGTGTGACCCAAAAAAGCAACAAAAAAAAAAAAAAAAAATAAAAACCACTAAATTTAAATAGTATGCTTAAATTTTGAAATAGCTATTTTGAAATAGCTCTATAAATTTTCCTTTGCAATATTATCTGAAAAATGTTTGGCAATTGAATCATGGTGTACGTACCTAAAAGGGTATGTTTTAACTACATTATTAGGAATATGAAAGATTTTTCCTTCTCATTGCAAAATGAGATGCTAGACAATCTGAAGTTTCCTGTTTCCCTGAGACACATAAGATTTACAATCATTTTATGTCAACATATATCACTTATTTTCTTTAATTCTAAACCCATTAAATTGCCTTAATTTGCATAGAACCTTTATACAGATGTGTTAAGTACTAAACAAACTTCACTATTCCTACTCTGCTGAAAATTCCTCTGCTCTACTGATTTGCTATGTTTAACTTTGTTAAATACAGGTTATATATATATAAATATATTTATATTTTATGGTGTATGTACCTAAAAGGGTATGTTTTAACTACATTAAAACATCTCATTTTGGGGGCGGAGCGATAGCCCAGCGGTAGGGCATTTGCCTAGCACGCGGCTGGCCTGTGCCGGCCTGGGTTCGATCCCCGGCATCCCATATGGTCCCCCAAGCACCACCAGGAGTGATTCCTGAGTGCAGAGCCAGGAGTAACCCCTGAGCGTCGCCGGGTGTGACCCAAAAAGCAAAAAAAATAAATAAATAAATAAATAAAATAATAAAACATCTCATTTTGCAATGAGAAGGAAACTATAAATATATAAATATATAAATATATAAATATATATCCTATATATTTATATATTTATAATAAATATAGATTTATATAAATATATATAAATATGTATCATATATATTTATATATATGTGTGAATAGTTTCCTTCTTATTCCTACCTTTCTATGTAAATATTTAATGTCTGCTATTTTGCTAATTATACTGTTTATTCCTAGTTAAAAATAATTTTCTGGGAGTTTTTATTAGCTTTTCCAGAAGATTCCTAAACAATCTAAAAGTGGTCTGGTAATCCAATGTGTCACAAAGACCTGTTCTTATATATTACAATTAACTAGCTAACTCTAGATACTGAAATTCTAAAATCAGTAGGCATAATAATATACCTACCATTAGTCATATATTACTGATTATTCGAAAGGGGTAATATCACAATTCATTTTTAAATAGTTTCAAGATGTCAAGTTTCGTGATGGTTTAATGATACTTGCACAGATTTTATGACAAACTGAACTTGCTAATGTTTGTATTTTGATTTTAAAGAAATAAAATACAAGAAAAATAACTTTAGGTTATAAGCATATTTTTCAAGTTCTTTCTGAATTAATTTTGATAAGAAACCAAACATCTTATCCAATTACTCTGAGGAAGATATTTTCCAGTACTTTGCTATGATAATTATTTTAATAAGGAAAATTCAACACATCAAAATGCAAGGTAAAAGAGCAGAGATTTATAAGGAAATATCCTCCATGAACAATTTTCAAAGTCAGGACTAAAATACACTAGTATTTTATGCAACCAAAATGAAGTCACTTGGTTGGGAAAAAGTCTTAATCATGATATGTAATTAGTACATATACATCATGACTCAGTTGAAATAATTTTTAAATATATGGGGTTTATTGACTATTAAGAAAAGTTTATGACAAAACTAAAGTGTTATTTTAGTTAAATAATATATTAGAATATTAATTTAAAATTACTCAGAGTATTTCAATCTACATAAAATAAAATATGTTCAAATACGTTTTTCAGGAAAAGAAAAAATCTTAGTCCATGGATAGAGATAATGCCTCTTAATTATACTAAAATATGATATTTTATCTTAAGTGCTATCTATACTTCCATATTCCAGTATCAAAATTTCAATGTCATTTTTTTAGAAAAGTTTTAAGTTTAGCTGTATAGTTATTATCCAGAAATTAAGCAGTTGTTAATAGCAAACATTACTAAGTAGGAGAGAAAAAATCACTTTTTAAAAAGTGCATTTTAAAAATGTAATATGTTCTGATAATGTTAGCCTATTATATGAAACAGTGTTTCTAACTATTCCTGTCAGTATGGAGAGAATACACGTACACAGATCTTGCAGAAGAAAATTAAGCAACATGAAACAATTTTAGAACAAAATAACACCTTAAAAATATTCTTAAAAGATGATTTTCCAAAAGGAGATTAATAGCTTCCCAGGGATTACATAAGTAAGGAGTATGTGGTTAGAAAAGGCAATCAGCATGCTTGGGTTGAAAATGTTCTCCATCAGGACTATGGTTGTGATTGATACACATGGGATAAAACTGTACAGAACCATAGAAACAAAAGTACAAGCAAAACTGTGGAGACAAGATTGTTATCATTCTAGCTGTGAGATCACAATACAACATGAAGGTACATGGGATTTCTATTATTTCTTGCAAGCACTATAACTATCTCAATTAGAGGATATACTTTATTCTAAATGCATCCCCTGCAACCTCAAAAAGCTATCAAAGAAACTGCTAAGTGCAGTGATAATTCCCTCAGACAGTAAACCTCTGTCTAAGTATTCCTGCCCTGTTAATGTCTCCGAAGTATTCTATTAAATGTCTTAATCTAAATGAGCTTTAAAGGTCACAGTTATTTCTCATGACACCGTGATTTCTCCAAATAGACATCCTTAACCAGTCTCCTCTCCCACCCTCCCTCCCAGTCCTACTTTTCCTAGATGAGATAGCTCGGCTGAAGGGGCTGAGAGCACTAAGAGCCCCAAGTCTATTAAAGCTTTGTCTTCGCCTGCTCTGAATGTTGGGTGGTTGGAAATCAGCACGTCACTCTTTAGTGACACGCAAAGAAACTGACTTTTTTAAATTTTTATGTCTTTTAATGAGTCTAATTAGGTAGGATTCCTGGGCAGTAAGTGACTTTCCGGTTCTTCCAATGGCCTTGATCTTCAGCCTGGCACTTGCCTGGTCGTAATAAAGGTGGGTAGACAGCGAGGCCCCTGACACCTGTCTGAAAGCCCCGGGCCTCCCCTCACCCGCAGAGACCGGTGGGGTTTAGGGGTGGCCGCTGGCTCCCCTGCCCCTCTACTCCCCGTGAAGCTCGGCCCGAAGGGTAGTGGGGCGAGCGCGACACGGTGCTAAGGCGGGAAGTCGGGGACGGAGGAGAGGCAAAGCCAGGGACGCGGAACGGCGAAAGGAGTGGCCGAAAACAGGCTCCGGGTGCCTAAGAGCCGGGCGAGTGGGGTGCCCAGACGGCGGGCCAGCCCTGGCCCGGGCTCACCTGCGTGCGGCAGACTCCACGTAGCTGTTGGGGTCCGGGCTCCAGCTTCTCCCCTGCGCAAACCGGGTCCCAGCACGGCGCCGAGGAGCCCGCGGCCGAGGCAGCAGCAGCCCGTCGGGTCGCACCGTCCCCGGAGCCGTCCTTCCCGCTCGCGAGCAGCGGGGTCCGTGGCGGACACCCGGCGGCCATCGGGGCGCTCTGAGGGCGGCCGCACGCTCGAGGCCGTCGACGAGGCGCCGAGGTTGGGCCTCACGCAGCCTGCGAAGCCGCTAAGGGGCGACCTGACGGTGACTCGACCACCGTGTGCTAACGGTCCTCTGGTGACCCGCGTCTCCCTTGGCGACCGGCCGGAACCGGAACTCGACCCTCGCCAACGGCTGAGCCCGATTGTGACGTCACGGCCTCAGACCGACTAAGCCCGTCGGTCGTGAGGGAACTCGGTGGCCAGAGGCTCCCCGGGAAGTGGCCGAGGCCTGCCCCGTCCCTGCTAGCAGGCGGGGGACACAGATTCATATCAACCGGGTTTCTCAGGACGCTCAGGGATGCGGGAACTCAGGGAGCAAAAGTGAGCGCAGAGGTCCGTCGAAGAGCCGACGCCCATTAGACCGCATCAACTGCTCTTGGCCTCATAGGTCAAGAGAACTCTCTCAAGGGACAGAGCGGTTATTCCCAATCTTTACCCTTTGGCTTAACTCTTATATACCTGTCGTTTCTGGTTTCAGGGTTCCTGGAAGGTCAAGATAACCATTTTCATACACTTAATTATACTCTGCTGAGCAGTTAATAAGCACTCCTGGAGAGTCAAAAGTCAAAGAGAAAAAGCTGAGGAAACAATATGACTAATGTCGTTCTTGGATTTCTCTTAATTACTGCTTACCTTGCTATTTCCTCACTTGTGTGATTTTTTTTTAAAACACTTTGTCTTTTAAATTTAGGTTTCATATTGTTACAGAATGACTATTTCCCAAAGGAAGGGGAAGAGACTCTACTCAAATGATCTTAGCCAGTCTTCCCTACCTTATCTCTTTATTCAGCCTCTCTTTAAAAAACAATCACTCAATTTTTAGCGATTTCTCTCTTGTCTGAAAACTATGCCAAATGTTTCCATGACAGATGTCGAGGTTAAATGTTTCTCCATCAGAAACTACCATTTCACCAGGTGTTCACTGAGCCACAGCAGCCATAGAGTAGTGCTAAGACAGGAAACTTCTTGATGTCTCTTCCGCAATAGAAGGGAACATGCAAACTTAGCTGGGTCTCATGTTTCGGGGTAGTCTTGTATTAATAGCCTTTGAGGTCTCCCTCTGACTTAAGCTCTCTGATGGAGTCCTCTTAGTTTGTGGATTCCCACCCACAAGTAGCTGACTAATGAACCAGAAATCAGCAAAACAAGTGTGTATTTGGTCAGATGCCTGCCAGTCAAAGGAGTTACCTGTCTTTTGCTCCAGAGCTCAGAAGCCAATGAGAATACCCACACCCCCAATTCAGTTCTCCAAGTTACCCTGAAGAAACGGGTTCTTTAAAAAGGAAAACCTGTGTATGTTCTCATTTAGACATGTAAGGGAAAACAACTTCAAGCAGGTCATTAAAACTGCAAACAAACCATTGTAATTTTGTTTTCAGTTCCTCGTTGCATTATTTTAAGTCCGCTTAAACTAAGAGGTTCCATATTTGGTTTCAGTCCTTAAACAATTCAAACTCCTGCCACTGACATTTGAGTATTTTTAAAATGTTAAGATAAGAGCTCAGTAGTGAGAAGGGGTCTAACACTAAATAACATACTTAAGGAACAACAGAGTGAAAACTTGAATTTGAATTGTGTGTAAATTATTTTAACTAGATTCTGAGTATCAGTCATTACCAGAGTCTACAGGTTGCATTTATTTTTGCCTGCTAAAACAAATTAGGGTTCCTATTTTATATCTGAAATTGGACATACTAAAGAACTAGATCATTACTCTTTAATCAAGTTTATTTATATATTAAAGGTAACAATAATCATAAAATACATTTATGTAATTTAGTAATTCACATGTTATGGCAATAGATATTTTTACTGACAAAAGTGCCACTTAATATTTTCTGACCCAATTTTCAACATTTAAATGAAAAAGTTTTACAAAGTTAGTTGGATACCCCATAGTCACATACATACCTCTAATAGTTAAGTTATAAGAAAGAAACTTCAAAGCAATAGTTCAGTTGTTTCAAAGTATGCTTTTAAGATTACTCTTCTTAAAATACCAGTTAACTTTAAATGCAACATACAACGAACTTGACACATTAAAATGTACATCTGATCAGAATGAAACATTGAACAACTTGGAAAACAAATCTATAAAAGACTTGTTTGAAAGTCCTGAGCTTCTTTTGTGAAAAACTAATCACACGAGAGACTTCCAAATAACTTTGGCATTTCTTCTCTCCTTATGAAATGAGACTGTAAAAAAAAAAAAAAAAAAAAAAAGAAATGAGACTGTAAAAGACAACAGTATAAAGCCACACTTAAAATTCTTTTCTGTTATCATTTTTTAATCTTTGGAAATTCGGAAAGTCTCGTTATCATGGAACTATATTCTGCACATACCTAAGGAAATTCTAATTTCAACACTTGTATTGTTCAACTCCCACCTGAATTTTAAAAAGTCAAAGCTTTATATGTGCTTACTGGACATTAACATCTACATTTAAAAAGTTGCTTTTGAATTAATAGCCTGTAAATGTGTATATTAATCCATCAAGCCAAACATTAAATATCAGTGTGTGCCATCCAATTTGCACATAACATGTACATTCTAGGATATGAAGTTTAGAAGGAGATATACATGTAAACAACATATTAATTCATTCAAGAAGCACAAACTGCAGGCTATCACCACTGTTTTAAGGGCTCTAATAACTCTAAGCGCTAACAGTACTTGGAAACAGGTGAACTTAGGTAAATCTAGGTAAAGAGATGAGAATATCTAGAACATCACTTAAATAATAAAGAACTTCTTGTACTTAAGAAAATTAGTTGTTGGGACAGAAAATACTCTTCCTCTTCCCAAAGAATCAAAACATAGTGATAGCATTTCAATAGACATTTAGTAATGTGAGAAGGAAACAGAACATCTGAAATGCTGCCCCACTTTGTAAATGAACTTTAGGATTTGGGGGTTTGGTGTGAGCTGGCCATCTGTGCCATCAAGCCTGGCCAGGACAGAGGAAACTTCTATCCACAAGACAGGTATTTCTCTGCTGGTGCTGCTCTTCTTTCCTAGCCATTTCATTCTCAGGTCTGTGACAATCTTTACATCTTAAATGTTTTACTGGATGTGTGTGTTGCAATATTTTACTGGGGGTTCAACTCAGCAAATAGTCACACAAGACAAGTAAGTGTTCTCTGAGCTACACCTCCAGCCCCTTAAAGTTTTCCATTTTTTTAAACTAAAGCCTGTCCATTCTTTGTGTTCAGATGAATAAAATGTTAAGACAAGGGTGCTCCTGGTCCCCGGGTTCCAAAGACACCTGGATATGCTTGTCTTTCCAGTAAGTCAGTGAATGCAGACATTGGATACACCGTTACCATTCCCAAAGAAAACTGGGATGAGGGGATTCCATACACGAAAGTTGTAAGGAACCACAGGACAACATGATTATTATTAATAATACTTTTAGTGTAGAGGCTTGCCATACAGCCTAACATTTTCTAAGTCAGGACATGTATAAGATACAAATTATTGCTGCTTACTCTGTTATATGACTATCTTACTTCTAAGGGCGTGACTTATGCTTCAAACTTGTTTCCAAACCCCACTGTGCCAGGGAGATAACCGTGAGTGCTGTGCTGAGAAACCTGCTCACTACACCCCCGTCCACACGCGTGTCCCCAGCCCTCCGAAGCCCTGGCGCTCGCCTTTGGGCTTGTGCCGTACAAAGTAGGTGTATTCCTTTCTTTCTTTCTCTATTTCTTCTCTCTCAATCTCTCCCCTCTCTCTCCTCTCTCACTCTCTTCCTCCCTCCCTCCTCCCTCCCTCCCTCTCTCTCTCTCTCTCTATCTCTCTTTCTCTCTCTCTCTCTCCTCTCTCTCTCTCTCTCTCTCTCTCTCTCTCTCTCGGTGAACTGAGACAAGGAGGGAAAGTGCCCTATAGGGACGACCCCCAGAACCTCTAGCCTCTAGCCTCCCACCCCCGCCCGGGCCAAGCTGCAGGACTGGGCCCACGAGATGTTCTAGAGCCGGCCCAGACGGGGCGGACCAACCGACGTCCCAAGGCGAGCCACCCGCGGGATCGGGTGTGGGTGGGCGCTGAATGTCTGGCTCCAGAGGACTGGCCTGGGCAGGTTGAGTGTCGGCTGGGGTGTTGGGACCCGCGCTGCGCCCTAGGGTCCTTCGCTCCCCCAGTCTTCCACCTCCAGGGACCTCTCTCGACCACACCGCTGCGGTCGGTCTGCGCGGTTTCGAATCGGGCGGGGTGGGTGGTGGGAATCGGCTGGAACTTCGAATTTGAAAACCGCGAGGCCCCGGCCCCGAAATCGAAACTCTCCGGCAGGGCCAAAACGGGGTGCACGAGGTGCAGCGCGGCGGGGGCGGCCGGCGCGGGGCGGAAGCGCAGCGCAGGCTGGGCCGGGGCCTGCTGCCGCCTCCCGGGGCCAGGGCCAGCGCGGGCCGCTCCCACTCGCCCGCGCTCTTTCCGCCCCGGGGGCCCCGACCCGGGCAGTGGCCGCGAGCCAGCAGGGCGGGTGCCAGAGAGGCCTCGGTCCTTTCGCTCTGCGTGTCCGGGTCGGGCCTCCAGCGGCCGCCGCAGCGCCACGCGGCTGTCCCGGAGGGCCCCGGCGGCCCTTCGCGGCGCGCTGAGCCGAGGGCCCCGGACTGGGCGGCCCAGAGGCCCGGAGAGCCCGGAGCGAAGGGCGAGCGGCACTCGCGGCCCGGGTTCCGCAGCGTTGGCGCAGCTAGAAAAGCTGGCGGCGGCCGCTCGGCCCTGCTTCCCCCTTTCTCCTGGCAGAACTTAAGGAGAGTGCCCGAAGGTGGGGGAAGGGGAGGGAGACTCGCACTGCTTTGCTGGGAAGGGAGTGAGGATCGGGCCCCCACTTCTCACCAGCCGGAGCCCCAAGACCTCAGGGCGCGGGCCGGACCCTGGAGGGTGGGCGAGGACCTAACGCTTGTTTTAAAAAGAAAAGAAACAGCTGCACCTCACTGCGCATGTGCGAACCTCAAATTTTTGACGTCATTTCAAGTCCCTAGCCGAAACTTCTTGCTCATTGATTACTCTGAAGAATAGTTGAATGGACTCCCGACACCTCGTAAGCTGTGCAAAAGTACCGAGGCGCTCAAGATTCTGCACAAAAGTTGATGATTACCCGCACGAAGAAGCTTGGCACCAAGGCTGAATTCCGCTAAAACGTAGTTACGCAATGGCTCTCAATTTCAGTCTTTGAAAGTTGCGCTGCAAATTTGCATTTTTTATCTAAGTACGTTATAAACACAACTCCTGTCATCTTACTCTTTGATATTTCAAAGGAAATGTCTGTATATTACTAAGGTTATATTTTAAGATGTTGATAAATTGCCTCCTACTCCAACATTCCCCTCATTTATTGTCTTAAAAATAGGGTTTAAATATATGAACCACGTAAGAAAAAAAGATTAGTGACTACCTACATAATAGTCACATTAGTAAGACAGATTTACACACATACTAATATTCACATTAGTAAGACTTACTCAAGGAGTAAACTGTGAGAAATGCTTAGTCTAGAATTTTAGCCCACAAGTCCTTGTTTTTCCTGATTAAATATTATGCCATTGTTTATCACTCTAAGACAAGAATAAAGGTCTTGGACATTTACAAATATATTATGACCAAATCCCCAAAATAGATACAAACATATAGACTCATGGCTCAAGGGACAACAAATGGGGATTGTGAAAATAGAGACTTCTTGCAAAATAGGACCAAAACTTTTTTATTTTCAAAATCTGGTGTTTTATGTACAATGTCTTAAGTATCTGACAGGAATTAGTGTGATATCAAGTAATTGATATCAATGATCTTTCTGGAAAGCTTATTTCCAGAACTCATGCAGACTAAGAGAATGTATGATAGATTTCTCCTGCATTGAAGTCTTTGAGAGAGTCTATGAATTGTGTATGGTAAATGTATTAAGAAAATGCATTTTCTTAAGTCTATTTTAAAGGTTGTTATATTTTTTGCTGTAAGCTTACTTTACAGTAGTGTGTTTCCTTAGGCATTCTCCAAAGTGATAAGATTTTTAAGTGAATGTTAAGCATAACATTATTTTTAAAAAGGTCAGTACAGTTCCCAGTACCTCACAAACCCTTTCTCCATAGAAAATGATGGGATAGTGTGAGGAGAACTCATGTAAAAATACTGTAAGAAAATAGTCATGAAGCATATTTAGGGAAGAAACAGCTGGTAAACACATTTTCCCAGCTTATTCTGACTAGAGCTCTTCAGCTACACTAGAAAACAAACTAATGAGTCATGTTCAAAGCAAAAACACTATCCTGACTTAATTACTGATAACATTAACTTAGTGGTTCATGAATAGCTTAGATGCTTTCTAAACATGATTGTATCTTCCCAGAACAATTTACACTCAAGTATTTTAAAATTGTTTGACTCAGGAACTTTTGTACAAAAGATTGGAAAAGAATCAAAAAATATGTGGTAAGATTGTATAGAAATGTAACTAATTCCAGTAAAGAGTCCTCACTACGGAAATACATTATGGAAATGACGTGGCTGTCAGACCTAATTGCTTGGCTTTGAGTCCTCATAGAAGAAATTCTACAGCCTTAGGGGTGTAGACTCAAAAGCTGCAGAGTTTCTGGTTTCAGTTTAAATAAAACAATGAAATCCATCATTATGCAAGTCAATAGCGATAATTCACATGAATATGAATGCTCTTTGATCTTATCCTTCAATCCATTGAAAGACACAGTCGTAATGAAAAAGGGAGATAATCTCTTTAACTTGGTCCAAAGCAAGTTGTTGGAGCTTTTCTTTTTTGAAAGACCATAGAAAGGAACTTTTTACTAAAGCCTTACTTTCCTATTTTTTAAGGTGGATGTGGGGGTGTTTGGGCAAGCTACAGGTCATTATGTTGCCTTCAAGAACCAAGTAGTGCTAACTTTCTTCTTTGAAGTAAACTCTCATTTCATGAACTTGACGTTTTGTGAAGCTTAATGGTACACCCCTTTCTTAACACCATACTAGAGTCATTTTAGAAGCATAGAGTTTACCTCCCTATACAATCAACCCTATTAACTACTTTCATTATGCTTTAAAGCCTTTTAAATAGGATGTTCCAAGATGTATTTAGACATGCAACATACAAGACACTATTAATTCCTACTTAACTCTGAAGACAGTTTATACCTGTACAGGTCACTTGAATAATCTCACACAGATACTTAACCAGTTTTAGATACTTTGGGAAGGAAAATAGCAAGATTATAAATTCTTATATATACTTTATATTCTTAGAATCCTGTAAACTTCTGTCATTTTAAAAGTACAATTTACCACTTTTGTAATAGAGGTTTAAAAAAACAAAAATGGGACTATCTGATTAATGTTATAGCTTTAGCTTTTCGTTGAGTTCATTAAAGATATTTATACATTATGGTAATTAGTACTAGCTTAAAAATATACCTGGAATTGCTGGACTGCAATCCTGTGGAAATTGAACAAACATTGTTGAATTTTGGTGACATACTCCGTGCACCTAAAGGTAAACGAGATTGGTTCTTGTCCTTAAGGACCTCTAAACTTTAAGGCTTTTCAGCACATCTGTGATTTACATGCAATTCCAACTCATGAAGAATACTCAGGTAACTAAATATCCCCAATTATTCAAATCGGGATAATAGGGAATTTCGCGGTTCACCCTACTATTTAAATAATACTTTGCTAAATAGATTGAAGATGTATTTTCAGTGAGACCTGTTTAAAGCCCTCGAGTTCTGGTCAAAAAGAAAATCAGCAACGTTCTGAAACGGACTTATTTGACAAGGCAGAATGACTGATTCCTAAGGGTTAATGTCAGTCATTTTCTTTACGCATCAAACCCTTGGGTCCACAGTGCTGATGAGACTCATCACAGGAAATGAAGGGAGGGAAAGTGCTCTCTCCATTTCTAGGAGCACGGATCTGGAAGCAATGTTTCAGCTAACGCGAAACGTTGGACAATGGGCTACATGCAAAATATTCGTGGGGAGACAAAGAACGGGGAAGCTGGTCGCGTCTGGCCGTGGCGCTGACCCAGAGGGCCACCACGGGTACAGGATGAGACACCTCCCTAAGCCCTTCTTTGTGTCGACGCTCTTAGAAAGGGGTGGAGGTCTTGACTGCTTTCTTTACCCCCGTCCTGATTTCTGTCAAGGGAAGCTTTCCAATGGACTGGCCATTGACAAAAGAATTTCAGCTCAAGTTGGAGACGCCGGCACCGCGGGCTGGGGGAGAAGCGGAGCGTCCCAATTGGGGGGCTCAGGTGTCGGTTCCGCTCGGGAGGCGCGCGCAGCCCGGAGCGCCGGAGCCGCCCCTATTGTCTGCGTGGGGGCAGGGCCCAGCGCGGAGCCCCGCCCGGGGCGCGGCAGCGGGTGGGAGGGGTGGGCACCTGGGGGAGGGGGCGAGAGATGCGGGCGAGGGTAGCGCCCCGCACCCCCACCGCGCCCCGGGTTTCAGCCCGACCCCGAGGTGTCCGAGGAGGCCGAGGAGCGGCGGTGGCGGCGGCGGCGGCCCAGGCTGCGAATCGCCGTCGTGTGGTTGCTACTGGCAACCGAGCCGCCGCCGCGCGCAGCCCCTGCAAGGAAGGTGGCGGCGAGGGGAGCGGCTGCGGCGCGGCCTGGGCCGCCCACCCGCCTCTCGTTTGGGCCGGGGGTCTCTCAGCTGCTTCGGGCCCCGGCCGGCCCGGGTGGCACCGAGGGCCGCGCGGTTTGGGGCTCGATACCGGCCTCGTAAACGTCAAATATTGGCGCCCACTGTGGAAGCAAAATGGCAGCGCGGGCTCGAAGACCCTCTGGTTCCATGGGAGCCGCGGACCCGGCAGGGCGCCCACCCTCTCCTCTCCCGCGGGCTGTCAGCTGCGCTCGCACCCCCTGCCTCGACTCCGGGCCCGGCCGAGCGTGGGGCGCGGCGCGGGCTCACTCGCCTCCCATTTCCCCACCCACCCCTCATCCCTTTGTTCTCCACCCGGTGGGCGCCTCCCGTTTCTAGAGCTGTTCGCGGAAACGCTCGAAGACGCGGAGAGCCGAGCTGCGGCCACGGCCCGGGCCCTGGGCCGACCGTCCCCGGCCTCCAGGCTGCGGCTGGGCTGGTGGCCGCAGCCCCCCAGGCCGCGCCTCCCGTCGGGCGCCTTCTGATTGGCTGCGCCGCGGCTGCCCTTTCCCGCCTTCGGGTCCGAGAGGTGTGAAGCCCAGATCCCGGGCAGGGCCACAGGCCACTGGAAAACCACCCCCGGACCACCCCTAGGAAACGGGACACCCAGCACCGGACGGGAAAGGCAGCGGAGCGGCCCAGACTCGGCCAACCGGGGAGGCAAACTCCCCTTTGCCGCCTGCTGGGTTGCATCGCCCCAGGTCTTTGATCCCCGGGAGCGGCTGGGGTCGCGCCTCCGGGCCGGGGCACCGGGACAGCGGAGCTGTCGTGGGGCGCGGGGCAGCGGGGAGCCGGCCGGCCCGTGGCAAGCACCCCGCAGCCCCCAACCCGCGCCTTAGAATCTTCCGCGCCACGTTCACCAGCCAGTTGTGACGCTGAGCACAACGTGCTACTGAAATACCGAAATCTGCCACCAAATGGCGGCGCGTGCAGTCTACCGCCGCGATCAGGGCGACTCGCCCGGCGTCGCCCATTTTAGGCCGCTTTCAGTTCTCGGCTACTCCCTCCTCGCCTCTCTTCCTCCTTCCCCTTCGACTCCGGCGTCAACTGCGTGTGAGTCCCGGGGTCGACCCGGTGCGGGCTCTGCGGGAAGGCGGCTGCGGCCCTCCCGGCTCCCGTCGCCCCTTGGCCAGCCCCAGGCTTGCGGGTGCGGCCTCCCGAGCTCGTCGTAGCGGGACACCCGCCTCTGGGGTCTGAGATTTGCGACCCCGCGGGCAGCCCCTTGCCACGGAGTCCGCAGGGCAGGTTCGCTGTCCCTGCGGTGAGTCCTCGTTCCCACGTAGCAAGCCCAACTGGAAGACCCTTTCCCGCCGGCCTTCCAGTCGCCGTCGTCCACCAAACACTGCCTTGGGGAACCCTCGAGGCGGGGAACTCGATGTTTTCATCCTTTATTTCCGGCCCCCCAAAGGTTAAATTCCCAAAAAACACCCCCGTGAGCGACGGCGGGCCAAGGGACGCGCTCCCTCGAAGCGCCACCGCCAGCGCTTCTCTGCCTCCCCGCACCGGGGTGGGTTTCCCGCGCGGGCACCCCGGCAGTCGCCGCTGCCACTTTGGCCCGAAGACTTCGTGTCCGGGTCCCGAGCCCGCGGGGTCTGCGACTCCGGCGTTCAAATTTGGCGGGAGCCGAGGCCGCCGAGCCCAGAGCCGCGCGGGGCGAGCGGCGCACGCGCAAAATGGCCTCCCAGCGGCCGGCGGCCTGGCCCCGCTCCCCGCGGCCGCCGCTCGCGAGGTCGGAGCCCGGCGCTTTCCCCGCCCGTCCTCGGAGAGCGGCTAGGGGAGAACGGGGCCAGGAGAAGCCCTCGTTTCCTCCCTCGGCGCGTCCTCTGGGTCACGGCTCCCGACCGGGAAGAGGCCCGCGAGCGGCCGGGGGAAAGGTCTTTTCCCCGGGTCGGCGCCCAGGAAGCTTGTTCCTTTCTCAGAGGCGCTCGCACGCCCAGCCCCGACTGCCTCCCCCCGGCCGCGCTGTCTCTTCCCCGCCGCGCCGAGTCTTTGGCTGGATCCAGCTGTCGACTAATGCGCGGGGCTTTGAGCCTTCGCACCGCGGCGCCCGCCGGACCTGCTGCGGCTTCAGTCCCCGCTCCCCGGCTCCCGCGCGCCTTGGACCCGCTCTCCCGAGCAAGCCGCTCTCCAGCGTTTCCCCCCCCAAATTCGCCCTACTTGGGCTCTAAGCCGACTTTGGAGAGCAGAGTGCACAGGGCGGAATCATCAATGAACTTGGAATCACGTTCGCTGCCGTCTGGGTTTTAGGAGAACTCAACAATCAGCCAGAAAGTAGTATTTTGACAGAAATGTAGGGGACTCGGAGGAGCCCAACCTGCTATTTAAGGGATTCCTTCTCAGAGTCTCTGCCAGGGATGCTCTGAAGATTGAATCTCAAGAGTTTGAAAATGGGGAATAGGACTTATTCCTTGGTTTTTGAGTGCTTGCTAGTTATTTGGAGGGTTAATTGAAACAGGGATGGGCTTTCCATAGACCCTTTAACTTTAGAAAAATCACAAAAGATTCTAGAGTAGCTTTCCCAGTGATAAATGCCTTTCGAGGTCGTCGACTTGATGAAGCCAGAAGTTGATATTCAAGTTTCATGTGAGACTTCTAGAAATTGCTCACTAAGAAACTGGTGCAAATAAAGGAAATCCGTTTCAAGAACCAAAGGAAGAAAAAAACGTTCAAAAAATTAGCTGCGAAACAGGAAACACTCGACTGTGTAAACATTTTCAGAGACTTTCATAATCAAAACTTAGCGATCTTGAGATTTCTGAGGTCCAGAGGCTCAAGGTCTTCGCGGAGTACAGTCAAGTCGGCTTTACTTAGGTACTTTCTGGCTATCTAATTCTGGTGGTCCCACTTTAGTTCAAAGTTTATTTTAGATGAGTCAGATTTTTTAAATTAAAGGACCTTAGATATTTACCTGTTGTGTTGATTTTATACATGAAAAAAAATCAAGTGAAATGGTCTACTAGCCCCAAAGCCTTGAGCTGGAGCTGCTGCTATGTGCAAAATGGTTGAGGTTAGAGAGTCACTTAAAGACTTTCAAAGACTCAAGATGTATCTCTATCAAGACTTTTTTACATCCTTTGTGAGGAAGATTATGGAGAACAGCATTTAAGAATCGGATCTTTATAGGAGCACTAAACTAAATCATAATTTCCAACTGTTATTCCAGGACAATATGATGAGAGTCCCAAACCTTTAAAACAGAACACCCAAAAAAAATGACATCCTTTACTGGAGAATTCTTAGAGAAACTAGGATCCACAAGCAGACTGTCCAAAATTAAAAATCTCAACCCCTGAAAAGTTACCATAAGCTACTTTCTTAAAAAACTTAAATATCTTGATTTCTTGCTGAGCAGGGCAAACAGTCTTTCCCCTTACATAGGTAAGGTAGAAACTCCTACTAGATTTTCTATCAATTATTTTGATAGGCCTATAGAAAGAATGAACCAAGAGACTTCACAAATAAATGAACGACAACTAAAATACTAGGGAAAGGACCAGAGGAAGAAGGAAACCCTGTCATTTTGCTCGACAGCAAACCTCGTACCTCTACAGACCATAATTTGCACATGTAGATAGGGAAACTGAGCCTTAAGGTTAGTAGTTTTAAGTCAACTGAAGGGCAACTTTTTTTTTCAGATGAGTGCAATTAACGGCCAGCCGGCAATTTTAAAAGCAAAAAAGTACTTGTAAAGTTATATGCATGTGTAAAGCAAGATAGATCACTATTTACACAGCAGCAACCAGTCGCATTCTCCTTTAGCATTTAAGCTAAAACCTGAGAAATCAATTTAGGAATTTTCTGTAGACTATTTTGCCAACACTAACTTTGTGGTGTAGAATTGTAGGATCGTTTCCAAAAGCAAAAAGTCAAACTTCAAGCCAATTTTTCACATACCCTACTTTGACTGCTTTACAAAGTTAGTAGGTCTCACGTGGCTTTTTCTAAGCAGAAAACTTTTAAATAGTACTTTGAAACCTTAATCGTGGAAACTGGGATGGCTGATTATGTGAGAATGCAAAACAAAATTATATTAATAGTATTTAAGAATTTAGCTGAAAAGATTCCTTCAAATGTAAGCTATTTTTAAATTAAAAAATCTTTCACATAAATGGACTTTTTGAAGCATGGTAGGCTAAATATCTGATATGCAAGTATCTGAAATTTACTGATTTCACCAATAAGTCTATTATAAAAGGATTGAGATGTAAAGTCCTTTAAGTTTCATGTTGACCTTTTAACTTGATTTTTGTGTAAAGACAAAGGATAGTCCACTAGCATTTCACTTGCCCTTGAAAAAATTTTTCTCATCTTTTATATAATAACCCAACCTTACATGACCTTTTCTAAAGGGTAAAATCAGGAAAATCTTGAGAAAAGCCTACAAAAATGAGTTAAATTCACCAGAATTGGCAAACATGGGTAACTTTTACTTCAAAGATCGTAGAGTAAATAAACAAATACATCTTCCATTGGGTTTTCAAGCAATTACAAAGCATGTATTTCTTATCAACATCACCATTTAAAACAACAATGGATTCTCATTTGTTTTTACCTGTCATAATCCACTGTAGGGTTCCAAAATTTCTGCGCATTGGTGCTTTGATCAAATTTTTTATTAAAGTCTTAGCTATTTTTTAAATGAATATCCTTTTATTGGATTTTTTCCAATTACAAATGAAATTTAATTTTACATCTATAATTAGAAACAACACTTACAACGGGACTGTACAAATTCAGGTCAAAATAAAAATATATGTATTTTGTGGTTTTTCATAAAACTTCATTTACTGTATCATTAAAGAAAGCAGAAGTAACAGCAATATATGTAAAAGTAATGATTTAATGACTATAAGCAAGACAAAGCAATAGAATTGTGCTTCTTTTGCAGACTGGGACAATGAAATGTTAAGCTACAATTTTCCCATACAAACATGAAACAATATTTATATAGAATTAACACTCTCATAAATAACTGATGAGTGAGTGATGAACATACACCAAGTTCGACCAAAGCAAAACACAAATTGAAAATGCTGGGATTATTCATATATTAGATTCAACATGCTCATTCTATTTAAAATGACCCATAGAAGCTCATAATAAATTGCTTCTGGACATTACAGAGAGGACATTTTCCATTGTAGACAATTGGAAAAGCAACTCTTATGATTTGAAATAACTGTTATATCACATATTAAAATCATTTTAGATAAAATGCCTTCTTCCAGAAATTTGCTATTTTATTTAAAAACTGGTTTTAGAGTTACAGTGATCAATATGCATTCTAAAAACACATTCTATCATAAACAATGGGAAACAAAAACACTATTTCCAAATCCTTAGTTAAAAAGTTCTTCTTTACTGCAACAATTACATTAAAAAGTAAACATGTATTCCTAGAGAAAGGGCTGTATGAGGGTTTGCCAATTGCTTCCAATGGAACAGAATTTACAATTCAGTATCCACTTGAAAAATATTCTGTGCTGATAAGGCTTAAACAGTGGGTATCTGCAAAGGTCGAACCAGTTGGGAGAATTTTAACAACCATTTCTGAATGCATGAAACACAATATTTTCTTTATAGTATTTATAAATATATCATACAATACTGTTTCCTGTTATGTCATATACCAATATGGCATTGTACAACAAGCATAATGCCATCTGATTCTTACAAAAGCGAATCATTTAAACAAGTCAGTAAAATAAACGGTAGTACCCGCTTTTAGGCATACAGATTGTAAAACTGAAGTTGACTTTCCTTTGATCGGTTTTGAGTTATCAACAGAGAAGTAAAAATCAAACAGGAATCAAAATGGCTAAATATGCAAAAAAATTGTTATTCACAGTGACATGGCTACATAGAATGCAATCTTCTATGCATATTCTGTTTGTTGGATTTCAAGATAAAAAGCACTTGTTTTCTACAGAGTCACAAAACAGCATAGTAACAAGAACAATCAAGGAGAATGTAATAATGTAGGCATTAGTTGAGATTAACAAACTATGGCCCAAAGTTTATATCCACCGCAGAATATTTTCAAATCCAAACAATGGTCACAGAAACCATTTCACATCTTTTCTAACACACAGAAACAAATCTTGTCTGCTTTCTCAGAAACCAACTCTTTATAGGAGCAATCTTTTCAATTAACGTCCATGATCATCACGCCTTAGTTCATCTTTTATAGCCAAATTTAATGTCACTACAAAAGAAAGCAAATTGGACGATAGTCACATGTATTAGCATCTATAAAGCTGTAATGGCATGAAGATATCTATATAAATCAGGAGTTTAAAATTTTTTCCTTAAGAGTCTCAGGTATCAACCAGACGCATGTTGCTGACGACCCATTTACTGATGATTTCCGAGGTCTATTGGCAAAAGGAGGATTGGTGATTACCGCTGGGGCTGTTGCTGGTTCCATTCATAGTGCTGGAAATGTGAGGGAACTGCGGATGAGGAGACTGCACTGGAGTACTGGGGCTGGGCAAACAAGAAGAGGTGGAGGGGAGTCCTCCTGCTGGGCTGTTGGCCTTATCACTCCCAGAGTCACTTTCCAATTCTCCAGCATTTGTCAGTCCATCTCTCTGGTGACTGATCTTCATTCGTTTGCAAGTAGGTCGAACTCTGTATTTCAAAGGAAGTGGACCATTCTACAAGGTCAAAAGAAAAAACATCAGCCTTAAGTGAGGTACAGTTGACCACAGTAATTTACTAATACTAGGTATGCTACTTACTCTTCTCCAGGTATAAATGTAAGCAATATCCATTAGTGTATAGTAATCCTTTAAAGGTTCCTCTTCATACATGACATCAATCTATTGAGACACAATTCTTCAGTGAAGTACTGAATATAATCTAAAACCACTTTCTCCAAACATTTGGACAAAACATTTCCCTCTTCAAACTTTCAATGAGGAAAACTAGTTCTTGAAATTAAGGGATTTGTTTTCTCAGTGTAAAATAGAATTTTTTGCCAAAGTTATTTCCAATTTAAGTGCTAATTTTAAAATAAACTTATTTTTGCTTATTTGAAATCAGAATTCAAAAGAAAATCGTTAAAATGATAAAGTTCCCAAAGACTACCACGTAACTACCTGGAAAGTATTCGGTATATCCATTTTACTTCTCAGAAACTTCCAAGGTGCATCACAGTCATTGCTGCAGGGCATCGCAAGTATCTTTTATCATTCACCTATGGACACACAGCAGGAAAAAATTCTTTTCAATTCTTTTCAGGTAATAAAAAGTTTCAATCATATTGCCTATGATGAAAGGTATAATACCATAACAGATATTACTATTTCTTAATAATTTTAATTATTTTTTATCAAATTACTAAATGAACAGAACCATGCTTTCAGGAAACTATATCAGAGCATTAACAGAAAATATTTTAGCTATTATGTAAAAGTAGTAATCTTATAAAAATCTAGGTACCAACTACTGGCTACTTATCACTCTCCAATAGCAAACCAAACTTTCCTATATTTCACAGGTTCATGTGACATAGTCTAAAGAGAAACAAACCCCACAAGACCCAGAAATCAAAAACGTTTCTTCTGTGTCTTTGTAACATCCAACATACCTCCTCCTTAGATTTCTCTTTGTCTTTGCTTACTTTCCTATGCAATCTAAGAAAAAAAAGTAATTTGTTAGTGGAATAATGTATTTAATAAATAAAATAGAATAAAACACCTTTTATTCTCAAAATTGCACCTGTTTTGGTCGAAGAATTCAATGGATAAGCTTATTATCTCATCATCAGTTATAATTCTCTTATCTTCATCTGCGACTTCTCCTCTATCTTCATTAGAGCCATTGGCAGCTAGAAAGACATTTTAGAATTAAATGTTTCAAAACTAAACATTTAATTATTATACACAGTAGGATGGAAATACTATCTCTGCGTAGATAAATTCTTCCTCCCAATAAAATGGCTTTCCCCTTTCCAAAGACTTTACCGTCAGCTGAAGGGTGAGCTGCATAAAAATCTCTTCTTCTCTTCATCTCATCTGAAGGGATAGAGATAAGATATGTTTGGTAAAACAGATAAAGCTGGTTTAGAATTTTTAACTCATTTTAAAGTAAATTACTTACTCTTGAAAAGCCCTGGAACTAATTTGTATACAATATCTTGAAGAGTTTTATCAGACCTAAAAGGAGCAAATTAAAAGGTAAACTTAATTTACAGGACAAGAAAGTAAAAACATTTTTGCTATTATATAGCCTTTGTTTTCATTGTACTGTAGTATTTTACTTGGCTGACAATGTCTGACTTGCTCTATAATTATGAGACTAAACATAAGTGTCGCACTTTAAAGGCAGTAGAAAATATTTTATATTCACTAATAAATTCCTCACTTGAGTTAGGAAGTCTGTCTTTCACGTTAATGAACTGCTAAGATGAATACAGAAGAGAGGTGAGAATGGAACTCTTGAAACATTCATCCTGACAAGAAGTCAATAAAGCACACAAAAGTAGAGAATTCAATTCTTCTAGAAATTCTTTAAAGGATCTTAACATCATGGAAACAATATTGAACTTTGTGCAAAGTTAGTCACCATTAAAATGGCGAAATTAAGAGGTACCCTACACAAAGCACCTGAGCTGGCTAGGGATTCAACAGTCAATTGCCTGTGTGAAAATACACAGGGCAGCATTCACCAACTTATGCAACTCCTATAGCAATTACAAACAATAATTTTAAGCATTAGTCTACCTTATATTCAGTAGTGGTCTGGTTTTGTGAACTTGGACATCACAGATAGGACAATACTTGCTGGTCTCCAGGTAACGCACAATACATGTTTTACAAACTAGGAGTAGAAACAAAGTACTTGTGAGTGAAAAAAATTTAGACTGCTAAGTATTAAAGCTAGTGTCTGAAACAATTACTGGCGGCCAAAAAATATTTCTGACTCAATTAAATAATTCAAGGATCCTTAAGAACTTAGATAATACATGTTTTGTAAAATATGCATTAGAAATTACTGCATGTGACATTATCACTTTGTATCAATATTCCTAAGGGTGACAGGACTTGTACAGAATTTATATTTCAGGACGAAATGTGAAGTATAAGGGCATAAGAGGTCCCAGACTCTGGACTTACAGGAATGTAGACATTCTATGATGGTTGTTGCATCAATGAAGTACCCTCCACAAAGTACGCACATTAGGTGGGGATTAAGCTCAGTGATCTTGATTCTGGTTGTTCGATGCATTTCTGCTTGATAAAAGATCCTGTAAGATACAGACATATCGCCATAATTCAAGGGAGAATTGGGATGATCTCCAAGCCCAGCAACTGTACACGCTGAGACACTGAAGGCTTCATAAAACTCTCTTAACACTGTACAGCTGGACCGTCCCACTGCCTCCCACAGGAGGAATTCACTAATCAGATCTAAATTAAATCTACTGAAACAGTGGGAAAGGATCCAACTGAAGTAACTTCTGGTCCCTCAGGTCATTCCAGAGGAGAGAAGAAAAGGTCGGGGTGGGGGCTGGGAGCTGAGAGCATTCGGATCTTTTTCCATTTGTCCTCCAGCCTCGCAGTCCCCGGCTGCAGCAGACGCCACACAGTCCCCGCAGATATTTACCAAACCACTAGGGCTGGTTGCAGGTCTCTGAATTGAAGGTAAAACTTCCCTATAAATCTTCTATGGAAAATCCGGGAGCATGCCCTGGCTCCCCAGAGGTTCCTGTTGTTTTAGGCGGCTCCAGCAACCAGAACCTGGCACGTTTCGACTCGATACAAAGGGAAAGCAAATTCTGCTCTATCTGCATCCCTGGCATTTCCGGAGCCGGGGTGCCGAGGCCGCAGGAGAAGCACCTCGAGCCGGCCTCGGGCTGGGGCCTGAGCGCGGGCGCGGGGCCGGGATGCGAGGGGCAGATCCGGCGGCGCCCCGGGCTCCGTCTCGCTCCGGACTCGGAACTCCTCTCCGTCGGGGTTTCCATAGCAACTTACACTTAGACTTGGCATCCGGCCACCTCTGCAACTCCGCGCGGAGCCCGGCCGAGCCCGGAGCTTCGGGCGGGCGTGCGGGGCGGACGGGCGGCGGCGGGCGCGGGGGCGGGGCCGGCGCGGCGCGGGGCGGGGCCGGCGCGGGGGGGGGGGGTGGGGTGCGGGCGCTGCGGCGCGGGGTGGGGCCGCCCGAGGCCAGCGAGGCTGGAGAGCAGGATCCTACCCAGAGGGGACCCGGCTGGCAGCCTGGGGTACCCAGGGGCGAGCGAATGGTAAAAGGAAAATGCAAACCGCGCTCCGGCCATTTCGGAAACGCTTTGGGGGCCTCTTTCCACGTCGACGTGGTGCAAAGAGTTTCTTTCAAATCTTGAGTCTTTTGGTCTCTCCTGGTAGTAATCACTAGGTCCAAAACTTCACGAAGGGATCTTTTGAAAATTGCCAACTATGCACTTAGCCTGAAGCCGTCAGAGCTCAATGTGCAGAAATGCTGAGTGAAGTGAACCTCATTACAGCTGCTTTCACTAATAGAAAGTTCTCCTGTGCATCAGATGAGCGATCAAAAGTGGGGAAGGCTGAAGCTAAAGTTTGCTTTGCCAGAAGGCGAGGGAGCGAAGCTGTTTTATCTGAACTAAACTGGAGGTAAGAAAAGCTACTTCAATCGGTATGATCGTGCTAATATATAAAGAACCATGTGACCAGATCATGCCCAACGCCAAATCAACGCCTTGTCAACCCAGAGCAACAATGGGAGAGAAAAAGAAATGCCATGTTCTCAGCCTAACTTCTCTGACAAACCCAACAGGACAGCGTGGTATTCCCAACAGATAACTACATTAAAGTCACGATGGGGTTCTGTCAGACACTTTACACCAGCGGCCAATCAGAAGAGTCAATTACTGCATGTAATTTCTTTGAAAAACACATTTCTTACTTCCACTTCTTTCATTTCAGAAGCTGAAGATTTAAGCTTTTAGACCCTCTGAAGCTGCACTGAATAGAAATCAGGAAATCTGTGGAAATTGAAGATGCGTCTGAGGTTTAAATTCTCAGAGAATTTAAATGCAGAAGAGAGAAATGCCAATCAACAGACGTCAATGGCTGAGGCCAAAAGCTTTGGAGTACAAAAAAAAAGTTAAAAAACAAAAACACAAAGCCTCTTTTATGAATGTGGAAATACTGGCAAACCAGCGACTTCAACCAGAAAACGTCAAGTGGGACTCCTCAGTTATCTTTAGAGTACTAGCTCAGAAGAATGTTGTCAATGTATTGTTCACAGAACTCCTAAGTGCCGCTGCAGAGGAGCTGTAGGTGGAGCAAAGAGTAACAATTTTAAAAACATTGTATTGGATGATTAAAGACTAGCCTTGGTCTTTAAAGAAACAAAAAAACCAACACAAACCTCACCTTGTAAAGCCACGGAATCATTCCTAGAAAGAAAGTTGGCAAGGTGAAGCCTCTCTCTGCTCCTGAAAGCACAGCAGACAAAAGTCTCCCATCACCAAGTTTTTAAAAGGGGCGCCAGTGAAAAGGGTTGGCATTATTTCTCCTCTACTTTTCAGAAAACCAACACCAAGCACAAACACAAACGCACAGAACAATCAAATGTCAGTGAAGGGCATCTACTGTGGCTTTGAAAGGTGATGTCACATGTACTTAACCAAACCCTTTAAAATTCATCTTAAGTCTTAATTCACACAACTCCTCTACCTAAGTTCAGAGGAACTTCGCCTCAGTCCTACCACCATTTATAACTTAATAAATATAACTTTACTACATAAAAGTCAGCTTCATAATTAGACTTCCAAAAAGTTTGATATGCCTGATAAGGTTTAAGAAACAATCTCCTGCACCTTAGAAATGAAAACTTTCCAAGTCCCAACACAGAATCTGCCAATTAAGCATGCAAAAGTAGACCAAAGACAATGGCACAAATATTCAATCGTCAGAACTTGCCCTGTAACACTCTCATTTGGGGCTGTCAGTTTAGTTAGTTGGAGGCCTAACACCAGTTATGTCAAAATGAAGCAAATTCTTATGTTAACAACCAGCTAAACTATTGAAATCTAAGAAATGCAAATGAACCCCTAATCCTAGTTGGGGCTCACAGTCCATTACAAGCTCGGGCAAAGTTGGGGTTGAGTCCTAGGGAGAGTTTTGCCTATCTGAGCACTTAAAGTACATCCAAGAACAACTTGACGGTGGAGGATTAGGAAATTTATCAAGTACAATTAATTGCTCAATTTTTTTCACAAGTGCTGGTCTATACGCTCATTCATTCACAGTGACTTCTGAATGACTATAAAGATACCCTTACGGTGTATTATCTGAACAGGTATGTTATTTCAAACACCTCTGCTCCTACGGACAAAAGTGTAGAAATGAACTAAAACATTAAGCATGTTATCAATTTACAGATAAAACGAGCCTCTCAGGAATTCATCAGCCTACTGGAAATAAAAGTCAAGAGTTAGTAAAGTTAGTATAACTGACAATTTGTACCCAAAGTATCAAGTTCTGGGTGTAGCTTTATAGTGCCTCCAGAACTTGGGGATTTAAGTTCCCATAAAATACAGGTTGAACTATCCGTTATATTCCAAGCACCACCAACTGACACTTGGATTTGGATAAATATGTCTAGATATTTGTCTCGTTTAAGGGAAAGGGTTAACACAGACTTCTCTTTCAAATATTGAACCGTGACCACTAAGCCCACTAAATCCTTTTATTGCAATTGGGAATGATCAAAGCCTCTTTACTTGTTTACTTCCAATTATTAATTGTAATTCTCTGGGGGAAAGAGCTATGTCCTAGCGCTGTCAAACCCAAAACGCATTCAACTTTTTGGTACTCCTTTGCCTAAGCATCTCTTTACCACACGACCTATGCTCACATTAAGCAAAACCTAAGAAACCTTAGTGGACTGAGACGTGGTTCTAAGAGCAGTTCTACCGTCGAGGTTCAGAGAGAAATGGGGGGGGAGGAGAAGAAAAGAGGAAAAAGGAAAGAAAAGGAAACCTTCAGCAAGACCTGAACGTCCAGTGGCCATCATCATTTCCAAAACAGCTCCACATTTCAAATACCCACTTCCCACTGAGCACGTCCCCAGGAACACTTGAGGACCTCATGCAAGCCTCCGAACAAATCACACCTTAAAAACTTGACCATTTTCAACACCAATGCAGAGACCTCGGCAACAACTGGGGACCGCCATCTTACAAGCCATCCATCCACTTTCACACAAGTGTCCCTCCAACTTAAGTTAATAACATTTTTGTGGGGGCTCGCCCCCTGTCTAACAACCACCTCGGCAGGATCGCCGGCCCCCAGGTAACCCGTCCCTATAAAATGGGGGCGTTCCCTGGCGGTTTAGCCCCCCCGCAGCCCCCTTCTTCGGGAGAGGAGGGAAGCCACTTGAGCCCAGCAGCTCCCGACTGCAGGCACCCGTCCGCGTTTCATCCAAATCTCCCTCTCAACAAAGGGCGCCGTGGCCCGGAGAGCCGCGGAGGCTGCACGTACAAGGGCTCTTCTCGGGGGCCATGTGCGTCGCGGGGGTGCGGAGGGGCGCTCGGGGAGCAAGGAACTAAAACGTGGGGCCGCGCGGCGCGTCCGGGGCCGGAGCGGGCGGCGGCTGGAGCGGCGCCGAGCCCGGCCGGCGGCGGCGGCGCGGCGCGGGCTGCAGGTCGGTCCCGGCGCCGCGGGAGTCGGCGGGCGGCGGCGGGCGCGCGCTCGCGGGCGCGGGCGGCGCGCGGGGCCGGCGGGCGGCGGCGCGGGGCTCGGCGCCCACGCTGTCAGCGCCCTCCCGGCCGGCGCGGGCGAGGCGCGGAGGGGGGGCAGCTCCCCGTCCACCCGCGGCCGCCCCGGCCCCGCGCGGCCCCCCGCCGGCCCCCGGCCCCGTCCGGGAGGCGCCTCGCCTCCTACGTACCGGAAAAAGCAGCCGGCGAGAGGCGATCGCAGCGGGCGGAAAAGACAATGAAAGTTAAAAGTCGTTCAGCAGAAAATGAATGTGAGCCAAGCGGCCATCTTGAAGCGAGCTGCAGACGCCGCTGTCAATGGGCAACGAGCGCAGCCGAGAGGAGCGGCGGCCGCCGCGCTCGGCTACTGCCGCCTCCCGAGCCCGGCCCTCCTCCTCCTCCTCCTCCTCCTGCGCCTCGGCCTCCTCCTCCGCCTCGGCCTCCTCCTCCTCCTCCTCGGCCTCCAACGCCTCCTCCTCCTCCCTCCTCCTCGGCCTCCTCCTCCTCCACCTCCTCCTCGGCCGCCGCCGCCGCCTCTCCCGCTCCGCACTCAGGGGAGGGCGCGCGGAGGGGGCGCGATCAGTATTATTCTGCGGGGCTGGGAGGTGTTTCTAATCCGGATCGGGGCTCCTCGTCAACACCCCCATTGTCTCGGCCCGATCTCTAGCCCCTTTAATACTACGATTATGATTTCATAGTTGCTATGGGGGTGAGGGCGGACGGGTGGGGGGGCGCCTGTGTGTGTGCGGAGAGGCGGGGGGAGGGGAGAGAGGATGAGAAGGGGGAGGGAGGGTGGAAAAAAAAATGCACCGCTGAAGGCAGAGTGGAAACTGACACCGGCTCCAAAATGGCTCGGAGTCCGCCCGCCCCCTCCCCCGCCGCCCCCCCACCGGGTCACGTGCTCCCCCCTCATTCCTTAAGGGCGGCCTGGGAATTAGTGTCGGTGTAGTCGGGCCCGCGGTCGCCCCCTTCCCTCGGAGCCGCGCGACCCGGCCCCCTCCCCTCCCCCTCGCCGAGCGGCGGCGGCGGCGGCGCTGCGCGGCCGCGGAGACATTTCTCCACAGCGCCACACGCGCGGCACCCCGCTCCGGGCGCGGGCACGGCTCCGGCCCCGCACGCCGCTCGGCCCGCCCCACCCCCCGTTATTTCTTTCTTTCCGCCGCCCGCCTCCGCCCGCGGCGCACCCCCGCGCCGAGGGCGCCCGGCCCCGCCCCTGCCGGCCCCGCGGGCCTGACTCGGGCGCCTGGCGCGGAACCTGCGCCTGCCTGTGCTCCCGCGGCCGCGGCGGCCCTTCCCGTCTGCCCGCGGCCGGCCGAGGCGGGCGCGCGTGGGCAGCGGCTCGCGCCGGGCAGGGGCTCGCCGGGCCAGCTCTAGGGGGCGCGCTGCGGGCCGGCACCCCCCCACCCCCGCCGGGCGCAGGTAACGGGACGGTTGGGTCCGGGAGCCGCGCCCCGCACCCGAAGCTGCGATCTTCCCCACCCACACCCGGGAGGCTCCCCGGTTCCCCACTGCTACGCTCCAGTTCAAAGCAAAGGCGATCGCTAGGAGTTAACGTGAATGGGGGTCGTGGCTTCGAAGTCATCATTAACACGCAAACTGGAATCCACACAAACTCGCTACTCGTTTTGTGGAAACAAAGTATTTATTCGGAATACAATACGGTCTGCTTCCTTTGGTGAGACTTGCCAAAAGATCAGTGTACAGTTAATACTAAAGATTAAATATTTAGAATTTCCCTCTTTACCCTTCAACAAGTGTAAAAAAAAAAAAAACCAAGTGTCAAAAGTGATGAGAGGCATAGATTGCAAAGGGACATTTTTCTTTCCAGCTGAAAAGGACGACGTCCAGCTCGGCGTCAAGCGCGCTTGGCGGACCCGGCGCTGCTTCTTCAGGACCGGGCAGATTCTCGTCCCAGGTTACAACTGAGTTGCTCTTTCCAGACTTTTGAAGCATCTTTAAGTTTTCCCACTAAGTCCTTTTCAAAAAAAATTAAGAAAGGTGTAGGAATGCCATTTTTAAAGGCTAAAAAACAGAAGTGTCCACTTTTGAAAGAGGTCCGAAAAAAAAGTCGGATTTTAGTTTCTAAAGTTTAGATTTCACCAGGATTTAACCTTTGACAAGTCATTATCTGTCACAAGATGCCTCTAAAATTCTTCATCTTTAAGTCTGCTACTTGCCCTCGAATTTGAAAAATTTAAACACTTCTAACCAAATCCTTCTAAAGGACTAGGTTCATCTAACTTAGCTTCTCCAGCCAGTTTACAAAGATCACTATATTCACTTTCTGAAAGTTTCAAGATTCACTACTGGTTACATTTAAAACGACTTTGCAGAAAGTGTCTTTCAAAACTTTAATCATAATTCCAAGCAATGACCTCTATTTTTTAAAGGGTGGTAAGAAGCAAATTCGTTGTCATGACCATTTTATCAACACAGATTTTGAATTTCCCCTTTTGCATTGAAAAGAAAGTTTTAGAATTTTACATACATGTCTCATATCAAAATTCATTTAAAACCAGTTTTAAAATTCTGTTTAGAAAGTTTAAGTCAGTCTCACAGCAAATACTCGTCTTCAAAGGCATACTCTAAATTTTGCTTAGTTCTAGTGGATCAAACTCAACAGAACAGAAGGAATCTACACTCAAAGGGGCACTTTAGAAGTTTATTTTAATGGGAGGGGACCGACAAATAGGGACTAATTCTCTATTAGTAATATCTTAATTTCAAAAGTGAAGGTTATGTTAAGTATTGCTTTTGAAACCCCTCCCCCATTAAATCCTTAACAACCTTCATTAACTACTGAGAGATGGTTAGATTAATTTCCTTCTGAACGGTCCATAAGCGCCTCTCCCAATTAAACATTAAAAGATAGGCCTCCTCACAGATCCTAATACCGTACCTGTAACTGTTCCATGCTGCAACTAAAGCTAATCTCTGGGTGGGATCGGGAATCAGTGTTCTAAGGAAGGAAAAAAGAGTGTTTTGTTTCAATCAAGGTTTGAAATTTCATAGAATGTTTGACTTTTTAGACAGGATGTATGGATAAGTACCTCTAGATTTAACGTCACCAAATATTCAGGTCTGTACAGCTTATGAAGTTGATTGGTCTAAAAGAACACAACACAAAACATTTCAGCTTTTAACTTGCACTGGGAAACATTTTTTGGGAAAAGTCCCCAAAGAGAACAGTTTTGTTAAACTTTACCTTTATCTGATATTCCAAACGCCATGAAACATCGGTTATATGAGGGAGAGATTTCCCTATGCTGAAAAATACAATGACAATTTTGTATATCCTATCTTCAGGGAAAGGGATCAATATTTAACTTGGAAAAAATGTGTCTACCTTCACCAACACCCCACCTTCTTAATTCCATTCACAAGCTAAAACAATGTTAAACTTCATTTTCAAGACTTAAAAGTCATGTCAAACTTCATTTTAAAAAGCATTAGTTTACTTTCTTTTATTTGCCTTTCTCCCTTTTTCTTTATGCAGAGAGCCCTGATATTTTGCCTTAATTTATTTCACACCAGCAACTCTGCATTCAAACCTGCAAGTGGAAAGTGGCTCAGCTTGACACCTGATAGGGTACCTACCTTCCCAGCAGGGTTTCTAGAGAATTCTTATTATTCTGGAGGGAAAAATAAGAAGAAAAATAACCTCATTTTTGCAAATAGAGCAACAGAAGAAAAATAACATTGTAATTTTTTAAAAAATGAAGTAACCTGGTATTCCGTGCAAAACAGCTCTATGCGCTCTCTATCAAACTTACAATCTTCTAGGAACGTGCTGAGAGGGGGGGGAGAGAAAGCCAAAATTCAGTCTCTATTTAAAAAACTGAAATTGGAAGCATAAAACTACTATTTGAAAATAAATGGGTATTTACATCAATGTTGTACCTTAGTGTTGACTTGTCAGCTCTTTGCTTCCCTGCCTCCAGTATGTAAAGTCGCAGCAGCTGCATGACAATGTTTTAAAACCACTGGGTCGATATGTTTCAAGTCAGGGTGATCTAAAATAAATGCATTGCCATTCATGCCTGGAATAATAAGTTCTTTATAGTCATCTTTCTGAACAGACTTTCAAGTTGGGTGGGGAAAAATTCTTTAACAAAGTAGCTAAAATAATTAAACTACATATGGACTGGTAATTTTAGTTAAGGAGATGAGCGAGGTCAAAGGCACACAATCAGTAATTCTACTGCTAACTAGTTTCAACTGCCTTCTTTTATCCTGCCTTCATCTTTTTACTGTTTTATTAACGTGCAATATTTCCAAAGAAAAGTAACTAGACAGTGGTCTTCTAACACTGGCTGAAGGAAAAGGAAAATGAGACCGTAAATCTTTTACAAGGTGTGAACTCAAGAATGAATAAACTTTACCTCTAAAGACTGATTCTTTTTTAGGGTGGCACATTATTAATACATCAAGGAGAAGCAAGAGATGGCACGAGTTCGGAATAAAAATAAACTTTTCCATAACACTTGCAGGCACTGACAGCTATTAAAAAAACTGAATCAGGTGGTGCTTACCACTTTCGTTTAAGGAACTTCCACCTTCATACTCTTTTGGACACAGGTGTTTTATTTCATAAAACTATCAAAATACACACGATTTGAATTGTTGGGCTACAGCCTTATATTCAAGAAGTGTCTCAAAGCGATTTGTCTCTTATACATGCCTTTAATCCACGCTGACTCCGCACTCGGCAATCACCGAGGGGCCCCTCAAGAGAGGCGCCTCCTGGCAAGCGGTGCGGAACCAAACACTACGCACTAGTGTTGACGGTTCTGGGCTTGGAACCTGTGCAAAACCCACTGAACGAGAATGGGCATTCATCAAAGGGAACCGGCGGCATTTTTAAGTTGGGAAATGTCAACACTCTCTGACCTCGTAGTTAATTTGAAAACAGACCTTTTCAATTGTTTGTCGGCCTATCACTGCAAGCTGGGATTGCAGGGAGCTTCCCCGATGAAGTCAAGTGTCAAACAGCCAATTGCTTCAGCCCAGGCTGAAAATCGTAGCTGTTTAGGCCACAAACAAGACTTGAACACGAGCGTTACAAAGGAACAAAGAACCTGGGAAGGGAAATCAAGCCAGGAACGTGTAGCTGGCGCGTGCAGGTGCCTGCTAGGGCCAGAACAATGTTCGGGGTCCACTCCGGCTTCTGGCAGAGCCACAGCCCCACACTCCGTCGGAGCGAAGGGGCACAGCCCCGCAGACTTCCTCTTCCCGGGCTTTCCCCTTCTCGCCCGGGCTCACGCTGCTGCTCCGAGCGCCCCTCCACCCGGGGCTGGGCGGCTTACCTAGCACGGCCTCGTCCGCCTGGGCGTCCAGCAGGCTCTGGAAAGCCGCCCGGAGGAGAAGCGTGAAAGCCTTGGAGTCGAAGCAGCCGGGATCGGCCAGCAGCTGGAAGCCTTTCTGCACAGACGCCGAGAGCTCCATTGTGAGCGCGCCGTGACCTTCGACACGCGCACCACGTGACACACGCCGCGCGCTCAGCTGATGCGGCCGCGCGCGCACGCGGCTGGGGGCGGCGACGCGGGCTGCCGGCCTCCCCGCCCCGGGGCCTCCCCCCGCCGGCCTCGCCTCACGCGCTAGGGCCGGGGCCCGCGCCTCCCGCCGCCGCCGCCGCCGTTTCCGTCCGGCCCTTCCGAGAGAGCCCGGCGCGCGGCCCGCGGCGCCTCCGCCAGAGGCTCGGCCCCAGACGCTTTGTGCACGCGCGCGGCTCTGGGCTCGCACTCGGGGCTCCCCCAGCACCGCGGCCAGCCCCTCAGGCTCTCCGTCCTCGCGGTCGGGGGCGTCTCCCCAGGGGCTCCCGGAGGTGTGGGCACCCGGCCCCCGCCTTCGCCCAAGCCACGCCTCCTCCCTTGGAGCCCAGCGCGAAAGCCCTTCGGGAAGCCGCCGTTGAAGGCAACTGCTCGTTTCTTTTAACGCGCAACAGTCTGCCCCCACCACCCGCTCTCTGGGAGTGAGGCTGCAGACACCTAATTATACACTGCTTGTTTAGTTTTCCTCTTTCATTGTCATTTCTGGGCTGCGCGGGTTGATTCCTCCTGCGAGGCAAGTGTGTGTGTGCACATTTATAGGTGCGAGTGGCTGTCCCAGACGTCAACAATTTGAGAAATTAATAAATTATTCACAGTCACACGTGACAGGTTTATTGAACTTTTTATGTGCGCTGCAAGTGAATGCCTTTCCAAAGGAAGTATGCATTTGGCGGTAACTGTAATCTATGTTTTTAATTACTGGATAGAAGGTTCCTATATTTATAGCAGATAACTTCTTGAAATACACTTGAGAATGGCAAGATCTTTATTTGAATTAAATGACTCTTTCAGCTACCCAAGACGTAAAAAGTACAAATAGTACATAAAATGTAATTGCTTTTATGACTCGGTGAAGTTGGAGAATAGTAAAATTCTTTTAAAAAATTTTTTAGAGTATGCAGTTTGAATTAGAAGTTAATTTCTTAAAAGTTAAAATGGAAGCTCTTGGGCGAGGATAGGGAATAAGAAGTTTTAGTCTACAGGGGTGATTCTTTCAATCAGACTCAATTTGAAACACTTTGGTGCATAATTTGGATTTTTTTATTTGTTAGTTTTAATGGTTCTACTGAATACAGGCAGCGTTAGCCTTGCCCGAGTCCAGGAGGAACACCCAGCTTCCCAACAGAACGCCTTGGAGTAACTACATCAGTAAGAGATTCAGAACGACTCAGTTTTCCTTTAAAGGCTTTGAGAGTCATGTATGTATATAAGAACGTTGAGGGACTTAAGGAATCACCCCTCGAATCTGTCGGAAACCACTTTCTGTTCATCTTCTCATTGTCATTTTCTTTCTAAATTCCTTATTCCTCATCGGTGGTAAATGTCACTTGAAAAATTCCCAGGTATCTGATTTACAGAGGAATATTTTATTTACCTAGGGCAAAGTAGTATAAATATTGAACAATCATAAGAAACCCAAATTTGTTATGTTTATTACATATATATTTGAAGACCTTACATAATAATAGTTAATTTCTAATAGGAATTTAGTTGGTAATTCTAATCACAATCTAGTGTTGAAAAGAATGTACTAATTCATGAGAATAGATTTTAAATGTTATGAATGAAGTAAGTGCAATTTCCTGAGACACAAGAAATTCTCAAGGAGTGTTTTAATAGTAACTTATGTTACTCTCTTTTACATATATAAGTACTTTCTCTTATCAGGCACTTTATCTTCTTTTGCCTAAATATGTGTTAGGCCCAAATGATGGATACATTTCCAGCTCACAGAAATTTTAACCATAATATCTTTTGGTACTAGAAAGATGAATATACCTACTTTTTTTTTACTGAAGGTATATTAATCAACTTTTGAAGGTAAAGTGAGATTAAATATTATTTTAAATATAGATAAAACTGTGACTTTGACAAGTCATTAAAATGCACTGAATTAGGATTAACTGTCCAAATCTGGATTCTTGGTTGCTGCAATTAAAAAAATTTTTTAATTGTATGAATAAACTCTGAATGTATAAGAAGTGTTACTTCAAATGCTTCTATTACTGAAAACAGCACTGGCATTTCTCCTACCCTTTAAAAAATATCATAGCCTTCAAGCCAAAGAACTAACTTAGGCTTTAAAGAACCTTTTAAAAGAACAATTATTACGTGTAACTGAAAATCTCAAAATTCTCAAACATTTTGTTAAACTGCAAGTACTAAGACAATGCTGATAAATGTATTCTTTTTGAGAATCTAAGAATTATTTGAAGAGTTAGAAAGTAAAATTTTTATATAGTGTTTCAGAATGTTTTAGATTGCATTGAATAATCTGATTCCATCAGAGAATTCAATGCAATTTAAAGCTTTTTAAATTGCTTTTTGTTGTTGTTTTTCAACACCATTGGCCTCTGTACTGAGAATACTCTTAAAGTGGGTAGGGACCGTTACTGAATCTCTAAGGTTGGTTTACCCCAAAGACCTCATTGATACATTTGTTAGATTTATAAGACACATGATTTTCAAGTACTTAGTTGTTTCTTTTGAAAGGTCACATTCTGTGGTACTCAGGGATCATTTCTAGTGGTGCTCAGGGTACCATGTTGGGTACCAGGGATGGAACCCAGTTTGGCCAAGTGCAAGACAAGACCCCTACCCACTGTACTATCACTCTGACCCTTCCTGCTTATGATTATTTCTTGTTATTGTTTTGGGGCTATCCCTAATGGTATTCAGGGGTTACTCCTGGCTGCTCAGTGCTCTGGAAATAATTCTGAAAGTACTGGAGGGACCATATGGGATGCCAGGGATTGAACCTAGGTTGGCTGCATGCAAGGGAAGTGTCCTACCGACTATGCTAATTCTTTTGGCCTCTCCACTTACAATTATTTTAAAGAGTCTCTATAAATACTTTCACTTTTGTGCAAATAAAGCTGAAGTAAAGTATTCCTTAAAGAGTTCTTTGAACATTTGTGGGGGATAAATAAAAATCAAAATGCTTAAGTGCTCATGAACCATCCAGAAGTTTTTATTTTATTTTTTTAAAAAATATTTTATTATACCACTGTGAGATATAAAATTATAAGATGTTCATGTTTGAGTTTCAGTCATACAGCGGTCCAGCACCCACCCCTCTACCCATGCCCATTTCCCACTACCAAGGTCCACATGTCCCTCCCCCATCCCCATCCTGCCTCCAAGGCAGGTTATTTTTTTTTAAATAAGTATTTTATTATACCGCCGTGAGATATACAATTACGAAGTTGTTCATATTTGGGTTTTGGTCATACAGTGTTCCAGCACCCATCCCTCCACCAGTGCCCATCTCCCACCACCAATGTCCCCGGTTCCCTCCCCCTCCCCAGCCCGCCTCCATGGCAGGTTCTTTATTTCTTTCCCTCTCTCTATCTCTTTCTATTTTCCTTCCCTTCCACATTGTCCATCCAGAAGTTTTAACTCATGCATTTTGTGTGTTGTGGTGGATTCTATTTTATGTTTGTTCTTTTTCATGAGAAAAAAATTTTTCCACCTTTCTAAATAAAAGCATTGTGATTCACAAAGTTATTTATAGTTAAATTCTAGACATACAGTATTGCAGCACTGGTCTTACCACCAGTGTCTATGTTCCTCTATCTGAATTCCCAGGTTCCAGCCCATATCCCAACCCTCCCCACCTCCCAGCCTGCCCTCTTGAGTTCAGTGATCTTGACTCTGGCTGTTTGGCTCTAATTCTTTCACACCACCTTTGTACCTGACTCCCCTGTCCTGGCCCCAGTGCTGCTCTGTCTCGGCTCCCTCCTATCTTTCCTTCTCCCTAGACTCTGGGACCAATGTAAGACAAAAATGTTTAAAATACTTGCAATTATCTACATGCAAGAAACCATCTAACCATCTCCTGACCCCTAAAGTGCTATTTGATAGGTTAAAGGTCTTAAAGCTTTGAAGTAAATATTAATCTTAATATGATTTATTATTTTAATGTCATTTTAACCACATGTGGACAGTTGGATGGACTATTTAACTGATTTATATACTCCATTTAAGAATATAGGTCAACATTATTTCAGTGACACTTATAGTAACTATCTGGAAGGAAAAAATCTATATTCATTGAGATATTGAGACTTGAAATTTAAGTTGAGAAAGAAAAGAAACACAAAGACAGTGAAATGAATGCATCAGAGAGCATGTATGAAATTGCCCATGCTGGAGTCATTTGACAAAGAAGGAAAGGAAACACAGATAACCAGCAGTTTCTTTCTTTGGAGAATGAAGATTCTGATAGGTAAGCCTATATAGCAATATTTAAAATATATTTCAGCTGAAGGGACAGATCAACACGGAAAAGAACTGTTTTATTTCTTGTCTGCTGGAATTTTTTCCTCTTCCTAGGGCTTGCTGTCTTCCTGGAGTCCTACAGTGAGCGCTTCATGAGTGTTTATAAACAGCATGCCATGAGTGTCTTTTCAATACTGTAAAGAACTGTGGTGCTGCTGTTATTTTTTTAAATTTTAAATTAATATTTTGATATTAATTTAATTAATTAGAGATATTATTAGAGAATGCTGATTATAGGTTAAAGTCCTTCCCAAGATCTTTCACATTTATACATTGTATACAGTTCTAGGCAGGTTCTAACTGATACCAGTAAGCCCTGCAAGAAGCCAGAGCAACCCACACACCATGCAGTCAGTCATTCTCAACATCCAGACTCCATAGTTCCTCAGAGCTCCATCCAAGAGAATCCTGATCTTCCCCCTTTAAGTTTCATCAGTAAATGCTCCAGATGAGAGCCTTCTACTGAGACTATACCACCTACACGGCATAGCCTGGCAAGCTACCTGTGTTTTATTTACTTGTTATGCCAAAAACTAGTAACAATTATGAACCTCAGTTCCATGACCTGAAGAATGGTTTGAGGTTCCTCCTGTCCCTGGAGCAAGCAGATGCCCTTGGGTTACAGTTGCTTGTGACAGGACTTATGGAGATGTTACTAGTGCCCACTCGAGCAAATCGATGAACAATGGGAAGACAGTGATACAGTGATACAGTGATACAGTTTTTTCACATTCTTGATCAGAGTTCAGTGGTCTTGAGTCATTTATGTGGTCAAGGAGATAGTGTTGAGTTTCTAGGGGGACAAAAACAGTCTTTCAAATTAAACTCAAATTTAATTCAATCCCTAACTGTTTGAAAATGGTCATTGCTACAATAATTAAGCAGGAAAATGTCACCTACCCCTCACCTAACCATAACATAATATGACCATCTTTCATATGTTGCTTTTAGGTAAAACTCAAAATCATTTCAGTGGAATTTGTACCTTTATATTTGAAGGAAAGTGAAATTCTAATATCTTGAAACTGGAACTCATAAAAATTAAAAGCAATGAAGCCTTAAACTAGAAAGAAATGAAAATAAAGTATAATTGTCAGTGAGGAATAAAGACAAATTTCCATTTAAAGGTAAGGAACTTAGGGAGAAAGTATAAAGTAATCATACTACATGTAATATTTAACAAGATATGAATAAGGTGAAGTATGTCTTGGGATTTCTTTGCATAGAAAAATTCTAAGATATTTTAAATTCAGAAAGTGATTTAATGATTAAATTTTTTTCTGTACAGATTATAAAAAGTCAAGTTTACGCCTTCATTTATATCTACTTCTTTTGCCTGTGAACTGATATGAAAATTAGGAGTAGCTGATCATCCCATCAACACTATCAAGGCTGTGAAATTCACAATATAATTTATTTAATAAACAGTTTCCGTCCTCCACCCCCACCAACAATGAGTTGATCCCACCACCCTACATCATAAAGGTCTTCCCGCTTGGATTTCCTTCATTACTGATTTTAATTGGGCCATGGCTTAGCTGTTAAGAAAACAAAATGGAAGCAAGGACATGTTCAACAAGTTTTCTCTGAGCATGTCTAATTCTTCTGCATGTACACAGAACATCCTTTGGGTTGTTAGTATATTTTAAGAGAGAGTTTGAGGGGTCAGGAGCCATAGCACAGCGGTCAGGGTTTGTCTTGCATGCAGCTGACCTGGGTTCCATTCCATATGGTCCCCTGAGGATTGCCAGGAGTAATTCCTGAGTGGAACCAGGAGAGCCAGGAGGAACCCTTGAGCATCACCAGGTGTGACATCCCCCCCAAAAAGATTGAATGTTTTTTTGTTTTATTTTGTTTTGGGTGGGGGAGAGGAGTCACACCAGACTGTGTTCAGGGACTTACTGCTGCCCCAGCACCCAGGGATCACTCGGGACAGGACTTTGGGGGCACCATTTGGGGTGTCAGATTTGAACCAGGGATTGGAAGGCACCCGTCCTACCCGCAGCATATCTCTCCACCCCAGAGATTGTTTTCACAAATAAAAAGGAAGGGAGAGAACCAGAATCAGTGAGTAAGAGAGAGACAGACACTTGACCTGAGGATATAGTAAGATCATTTCCTATTTCCTCTGACACAGGCCATTGCAGCAGTCTCTCAGCTGCACTGAATTCCACTAAGCCTCACAGAATTCCTCAAAATGTACTGAATGTCCGTGTCATCAAACCTAATCAGTGTCAAGATGTCCTACCTTTATACAACAAAAAGAGTCTCATAGAGACATTTTTCTGGTTTTGGTTTCTTTTATTCTGATATTTTATTTTTTTTAAATCACAGAAATTGGAGTTTTGATCCATGAATTTCAGCAAAAATCGAACACATGGGCCTATTCCATGAATAGGTTATTGCTTAAAACCAATACTTTTAAAAGATCTGAAGTGCATCATTTAAATATTTTAAACTTTGAAATGTAATTAATGTGCAAGCATCCTATTATTTTGTTTAAAGACATATAATTTCTAAAATAAAAATGATGTAGCTAGAGTGATAGTACAGCTGGTGGGGTGCTTGCCTTGCATGCGGCCAACTGGATTCAATCCCGGCATCCCATATGGTCCCCTGAGCATCATCAGGAGTAATTCCTGAGTGCAGAGCCAGGAATATCTCATGAGCAATGCTGTGTATCACTCAAAAATGCTGGGATCCAACCGGGTCAGCATAGTGCAAGTGTCCTAACCACTATACTATCACACCAGACCCAGATTAAGCTTTTTTTTTTTTTTTTGCTTTTTTGGGTCACACCCGGCAATGCTCAGGGGTTTCTCCTGGCTCTGCACTCAGGAATTACTCCTGGCAGTGCTCGGGGACTATATGGGCATATGGGATGCCAGGGATCGAACTTGGGTTGACGCGTGCAAGGCAAATGCCCTACCTGGTCCTATTGCTCTGGCCCCCCATATTCATTTATCTATGAACTATAAGAGTGGAAATTATATGTACAAAAATTGATATTGATAAGTTGTATGTACAAAAATTGATATTGAAATCAATGATTTCAGAATGGAAGTTTTGCATATAAAAATGCTTAATCTGGGGGCTGGATAGATAGCCCAGCGGGTAGTGTGTTTGCCTTGCATGCGGCTGGCCCATGCTGGCCCGGGTTTGATCCCCGGCATCCCATATGGTCCCCCTGAGCACCGCAAGGAGTAATTCCTGAGTGCAGAGCCAGGAGAAACCCCTGAGCATTGCCGGGTGTGACCAAAAAGCAAAAAAAAAAAAAAGCTTAATCTGGTCTGGTGTGATAGTATAGTGGTTAGGACACTTGCACATGCTGACCCGGGTTGGATCCCAGCATCTCATATTGTCCCTCAAATTCTGCGAAGGGTAATTTTTTGAGTATAGAGCAGGAGTAAGCCCTGTGCATTGTTGGGTGTAGCCCCCAAATAAAGCAAAACAAAGCAGCATAATTTAGGGCCAGAAGATAGGTCAGGGAATAAGGCTCTTGCTTTGCATACACTTGGCCCTACCCCTATTGGAATACTGGTACCACATATTGTCCCCTGAGCACCTTTAGGAGTGATCCCTGTGAACAGAGCTGGGAGTAAGCCCTGAATACCACTGGGGGTGGTCCACTCTCTAATAACAACAAAAAAATAATCGAGACTAACTACAAACATTAAACAGACTATACTAAATTGCTAATTGTGATTTTAATTTATATGCAGTTTGGTTTAATAATTTAAACCAAAATCATTATTTTATTAGATTACCTATCAAAGACCTAGATGTTTAAATACTTTGAAACAATTTAAAGTGTGCTTGATATTGAAAGAATATTGCTGAACATTTTAATCATGATTATCTTACATACATTTTCACGAGACTACGTGATTTTAATTTACCTTGCTGAAATAAAGCAGAATTAAACAATCATATGCAAAATTCAGTCCAAACTATATTTCAGAGAGGTTGAGTATAAATTATTGGAATTATAATTATACCTAACTCTTACTTATAGCTTTTTAATAGATAGAATCACCCAGAAAATACCTTAATTGTTTGAATATAACTGGTTTTTACATCATGGTAAACATTCAGAATGTAATTTTACTACCTTTATGAAAGCAAGAATCTCTGAAATAAATGAATCTTTCCATTTGCCCCCACCATAGGTTCAGTTCTTTGTCCTAAATTTTGCATAATCATTCTATTTAAACTAAAATATAAAAGCAGTTCTAAATTTTAAAAATACAATTCTTTTAAGTTACACTTTTTTGTTGTAACCATTTTAATCTGTATAGCTAAAAGGACAAAGAACCTCCAGCCCGGGCACATCTCTTTGACTCCACTGTTCTTCCTGCATTAACATACGCCTCAGAGACCTGGGCCCTACGAAAGCAGGATGAGAATGCTATTTGGGTCTCCCAGAGAGGAATCGAAAGAGCTATGCTTGGAATATCACGCCTCACTCAAGTGAGAGAAGGAATCCGGAGTTCTGACCTTCGTCGCTTTTCCAGAATCAGGGACACTGTCTCGTTTGCCAAGGCATCGAAAATCAGAAGGGCTGGACATGTAATGCGATTTGGAGACAACCGCTGGACTAGAGCCGTTACCTACTGGATCCCATGGGATGTCAAAAGATTACGTGGCAGCCCACCTACAAGATGGTCAGACTTCTTCGTCAAGACCCTGAAGGAACGGTTTGAGGCTCTTCATATTCCTGAATCAACCAGATGCCGTTGGGCTACATTGGCTGTGATAGGGTCCAATGGAAATGTTACTGGCACCCGCCGAGCAAATCAATGAATAACGGAATTCAAGTGATCAAGTGATTCGTGAAAAGAGAATGGAAGCAAGTTTTATGAAAATCATTTTAGGAGCTGGAGCGATAGCACAGCGGGTAGGGCGTTTGCCTTGCACACGGCCGACCTGGGTTACTGCCAGTAGTAATTCCTGAGCAAAGAGCCAGGAGTAACCCCTGAGCATCACCGGGTGTGACCCAAAAAGTAAAGAAAAAATTATTTTAGTGTCATAAATTACCTGGAAAGTAATTACTATTTTTTTCAGGGTGAGGAGGAATTTTTTTTCCCCTTCTTGGGCTACCTGGCAGTGCTCAAGGGTTACTCCTGTCTCTGTGCTCAGGAATCACTCCTGGATGGCCTCGGAGGGGGTGGGATATTTAGGATGCTGTGGATCAACCCAGGCTGGCTGCGGGCACAGGAAGTACCCTACCCGCTGTACTATCTCTCTGGTCCTGAAAGGGAGAATTATTAATATAGTCAATTTAGAGAAGGAGGTGTGGTGGAAAGGAAACTGGTGATGGGAAATATACACTGGTGGGATGAGTGTTGGAACACTGTATGACTGAAACCTGATGATAAACAACTTTGTAACTATATCACGGTGATTCAATAACATTTAAATTTAAAATAGATATATCATCAAGTTAGTCCTAATATTAATATAGTTAGTTTAGTCCATGTCATTAGAAACTTGGACCAGATTTCATTATATTTGGATAACTTCAATTTTTGAAAAAATATTTTGCGCTGTAAGAAAGGCATCACATTTGGAGAGAGCATTGTAAGTCGTAATTAATCAGAGAATTGGCAACTTTCATTTGAATTGCAGTGATTTTCAACTACTGATTAATGGATTGCTTGGAAGGTATAAAAAGGCTGAAAACCACTGGTCTACTGCCTTGGTTCTAACTGCTGGTTGGTGGTTCAGTATGCAGGCAGGAGCTGGTCTGAAATTATAAAAAAAGCTGAAGAACATTTCTTTTAAAGTATATAGCAAGAAATGAGGAGATATGTAAAGAATAACAGTGAAGATGGAAATGCATGGGAAGATGAGACCTAAGAAAATTAAATTTTCTGTTTTGGGCATGATAAAATTAAATTTTCTAATTTTTTTTTAGATGCTCAGGGCTTACTGCTAGCTCTGCACTTGAGAAACATTTCTGGTGGTGTTCAGGGGAACATATGGAATGCCAGAGATCAAATCTGGGTTGGCTGCATACTATGGTTGCACCCTACCCACTGTGCTATCTCTCTGACCTCTTTTCTATGCTTTTATAAAAGTTGAAAGTGACAGCAAATTTTAAACGAATTCCAAGTACAATATTTACGTGAGTTGTTGAGAGTTTATGAAAAGCTTTCAACTGCAAAAATAGAAATTTAATGGAAATGTTTGTGGATCTAATTAATCATTCTCAGAGAAAGAGAAAGGTGATAAAGAACCTGCCATAGAGGCAGGCTAGGGGAGGGAGAAGCGAATTGGGGACATCGGTGGTGGGAAATGGGCCACTGGTGGAGGGATGGGTGGTGGAACACTGTATGACTGAAACTCAAACATGAAATCTTTGTAATTGTATATTTCACGGTGATATAATAAAATATTTTAAAAAATAAAATAAATTAATCACTCTAAGAACAATGGTATCAATAGATAGTACATGTTTTATTTTATACATTTCTGAGAACATTATTCTTTTATGCTTTTAAAATTTGTTTATTGGGCCATACCTGGTGATACTTGGGTTATTCCTGTCTCTGCATTCAAAAATCTCTCCTGGTGGGCTTAAAGAACCATATATGGTCCTGAAGATTGGACCCAGGTTGGTTGTGTGCAAGACAAGCATCCTATCTGCTGTATTATCTCTGACCCATGTGAATTTTTTAAAGAAGGTTTTTTCAACAGCATGTTAGGATTATTACCAAAGAAAAATATAGGATGATACTAGAAGGAAAACATTTTAACCAAAATGGTGCAGTCTTGAACTTTGCCTTAAATTATTTTTGTAGCAATCACTGTATCACTGTCTTCCCGTAGTTCATCAATTTGCTCCAGCGGGCACCAGTAACATCTCCATAGGTCCTGTCACAAGCAAGTGTAGCCCGAGGGCATCTGCTTGCTCAAACCATTCTTCAGATCATGGAATTGAGGTCCATAATTGTTACTAGTTTTTGGCATAACAAATAAAACAAGGGTATCTTGCCAGACTCTGCCGTGTAGGTAGTACACTATCAGTAGAAGGCTCTCATCTCGAGCATTTACTGATGAAACTTATAGGGGAAAGATCAGGTTTTTCTCTTGGATGGAGCTCTGAGGAACTATGGAGTCTGAATGTTGAGAATGACTGACCGCATGATGTGTGGGTTGCTCTGGCTTCTTGCTAGGCTTACTGGGGTGATGGGTATCAGAATCTGTCTAGAACTGTATACAGTGTATAAATGTGAAAGATCCTGGGAAGGACCTTATCCTAAATCAATATTATCTAAGAATATCGTGTGGCCGCTTTGCAGCCGCGTGCCAAGGGAGCTGTGGGTCTGGCGTGGGTGGATCTCTCTTCCGGGGAAGCTGGCATGGAGGTGGAGGAAAGGGCAGAGTCCAAATCTTTGCTCTGAGTCCGGCCAGCATGATCCCTCCCCCACATGTGAGCGAGCCCTTGGAGCAACATTGGACTCGGCCAAGGAGTAAGTGTGCCTATTATTTAAAAAAAAAAACATTTTTTGGGTATTTTTCTCCTCTGGAGAAATCCATGTTCTCTCTTGAACATATATATTTATTTTCCCTCACATTTCTCTATGCATATTTCTTTAATTTCTTTTGTAGCAAGGTAGACATAAATTAAGGTAAAAGATGTTTATGATATATTTTAATTAAGGGTTAAAGTGCTTTTTAGAAACCTAAAACCATTTGTAGATGAGTACAAATAATTTTAATTTCAAAATTTTAAAAGATTTTTAAATTAAAGTTTTGCTTTATTCTGTCTTGATAAGTAGCTATGGTCAATATTATACAGACAGTGACATTCAATGACAACTGGTTTTCATATTGAGTCATAATGAGAACCTGTTACATTAAAATCAAGAGTGACTATAGAAAAGTGTCATTTTCCAAGCAAACATCCTGTCAGCTAATAGGGCGGGATGGGGGTGGGTGTTAGTGAGTTATGCTGTATGTCAGAGAACAACAAACACAGTAGTTAAACCTTAAGAACTTGTTCAGACATAAACGGCACAAAGACAGTCTGAGAGTGCTCGTCTTACACTTTTTCCTCTCAGTTTCCTTTTATTCTGTTAAAGTTTTAGATAATAATATACAGAGCTGTGATTAGCTATGAACAGGACATAATTTCTAAGATGATTAAAACATTTACATTAAAATGTCATAAGGTTACAGGCATATTATACAAAAAATTTTAAGCAATCATCCCACTGAATACATATAAGTAGTATTACATGTCAGACCATCAACCAACCGGGACCCACGGGGCAGAGCCCTGAGCATAGACAAGCCTGTCTCCTGTTTGCTACCTGCCAAAGCAGCCGGGCACCGCAGCCACACCTGCAACAGCTCGAGGGGCAGGAGTTGTATAGTGTACAGTAGGTAATAGCAACCTTGTTTACCCATTAGATGTTACCTTCACAGATTGCACAAATCAGGTTTTCTCAATTTGCCCAAAAACTCCTGGGAGAAAAAAAATCATATCCATTTGACAATCACTAGTTCAGGTTATTATTATTAGTAAGTTATTAATAACTTACTATTATTATTAGTAGTAGTAGTTTTGGGGCTGCACCTGGCAGTGGCTTAGTGCTGACTTTACCCCCTGGCTAGGCTCTAGAATCACTTATGGTGGGGCTCAGAGGATTGCACCCACAGTGGTTCCAGGGATCAAACGCAGGTCATCTGCACGCCAATGCAAGCACTCTGGTCCTAATTTAGGTTATTTTTAATTTCAACATTTTACTCCTAAATAATTAAATAAACATAACTCTATAAGGTGGTTGATGGTCTGACATAGAAAAGACTGGGCCCCCTGGGGTGAACTCAGCCATGGCAGAGCCTGGCAAGCTACCCGTGGTGTATTCAATATGCCAAGAACAGTGACAATAATGGACCTCATTCCCAACGAATGGAGACATTACTGGCACCCGCTAGAGCAAATAAATGAACAACGGGAAGACAAGTGACAAGTGACAAGTAATACATGGCCGAGCATTGAATGCTTTCTTGTACCTGGCTGACCTGGGTTTCGTTCCCAGCTGCTCTAGGACTGGTCGTCGCATAGATATCTGGGTAAGCCCTAGAGCACCACCGGTGTAGACCAAAAAAACTAAACCAGACTAATGCAGGGTTTTGTCTTTTATTGTTGTTCGCTCGTTTGTTTCTTTGGATCATACCTGGTGATGCTCAAGGGTTACTCCCTAGAGGTGCTCAGGGAACTATGTGTGTGATGCCCAGGATCAAACCCAGGTTGGTGCATGCAAGGCAAGGGCCCTATACACTGTGCTATCTCTCCAGCCCACAAATGTATCTTTTGTTTTGGAAAATACTCCATCGTTCTTTGGATGAAAATACCTGTTAGGATTAGAGGATTTATTGAAAATGAATGTGAAAAAGTTGTTTTAGAGAAAAAAGTTACATTTTTGAGATACACCACGTAGTGTTTGGGGTGACTACTGACTCTGTACTCAGGTATGTCTCCTGGAGATGCTTGGGGACCAGGTGGTATTAGCATTGAACCTGAGCCTCCTGCATCAGGCTATGTCTCTGGCCCCTGAGCAATATTTATTTTTAATATGGAGGGCTTTTTTTTTCAACACTTTGCTTTAGGTGTTTATTTTTTTGCTTAACTAATTAGTGGTAAGATTTATTCTAAAGCTATGTAAGTTCCATTGCCTTCTTAAAGTATACTGAAAAGCACAAGATTTCAAACTTTCTATTATTAGATTGTTTTCTTATATAGTGTCCTTTTATTTGACAAAAAACTAGTACAAAGTCAGACTTTGTGAATTAATTAAAGTAGTATAGAGTGTGAAGTTGGAGAATATTTAGTACAAATCTCTAATGAACTCAA